>LPNX011119389.1:1249010-1351489 GCA_001517045.1 Pseudotsuga menziesii | reverse complement strand
TTTTTATTTTTGGAGAAGGAGAGACTGAGCTGAGAGAGAAGGAGGTCGAGCTAGGGCATTGGCACGATTCCCAAGAAGAGAGACTGCACAGAAATCGAGACAAAGGTACAGACTGCATTTAATGCTGCACAATTTTCGAGGTGTACGGACTGCATTTAATGCTGCACAGTTTTCAAGGTGTACGGATTCCGTACAGTACGGATTTTGGCAAAGTTTTCTAGGCAGATTTTTGGCACAGAAATTGAGGTAAACTCTACATAGTTTTCGAGATAAAACAGGGCACATAAATCGGGGCTGTACAGTTGTACGGACTGCTGTTATTTTTCTGCACACTTTTCAAGTTTTTGCTGGGCACGTTTTTCAAGATTTTGAGATGAAATCTTGGGTAGAGATAAGTTAAATTTTCACTGTATTTCTGTTCTGATATTTTGCTGAAGATAATAAAATCTCTCTCTCTCTCTAACTGGTTTTCCCCGTGGGGGTTTTTCCAGGGCTTGATTTTGGCCAAAAATCTCTGAGTCTATCATTTTATGGTGTGATTGTTAAATGTGTTTTTCAGCCTGTTAGTGTATTTTACTGTGTGTTTAATTGTTCAGTAAAATTTCTTAAGTAACCTACAGCCAATGCAAAACCGGCTGTATGTGAAAACCACGAAATGTTGACATAAACCAGCAAACAGTAAAACCCATAATTTCTTCAGATTCAACTATTTGCATGATTTTACAATGATAATTAATAGTGCACTTGTCATACTTTGCCGCCATCAATTTTGATGTACATTGTTCTGTACATGTCGAATTCACTTTTCCATTGTCGTACATTGTTATGTACCTCCTGTCATGCATACTTTTCCACTGCCAATAGCCATTAAGGTCGTACATTGGAGGATAATATTGTGGTGTTTTACTTGATGATTGGTTTCCATTTAAGTGACCTAACACGAGGACACAGGACATGGAGGACATTGAAATATGAGTATATGACATGGACATTGCAACCCTCGGAATCAAGACACGGAGGATATATATATATTAAAAATATAGACATGCAAATCCATTGTTTTTTAGAAAATAGAACATTTACAAATATTCATTAGAAATTAGAATCAACACACGTTACACATTCACAAATCACAACGAGACACATAGATGATAGTCATAGATCAAGATGTCGAAATCATATTTCTCATTAAATCATCAAAATCAAAATGTATTACATAGATGTTGGAATGCCACTAGAAAATACTAAAATAGTAAATACAAAGAGGGTGTTATCACATATATAGTAGCCGGGCTACCATATTCTATTTTTCAGATACACTACATTTTTCAGCCAGATCTCTTACATATGAGATGCTGAGATGAGTAGTTTTGACGGATCATTATTTTATTTGTGGACTACTGTACTCTCCCATGTTAGGGCTGAGTCTTAGGACACTTAGATTCGAGGACCGATGTAGTTATTTAGTTATTACAGAGCAGTTATTGATGCCCAGTTTTATATCAGTACTTTCTCATTGGACAGATGATGGTTCAGATGGATTATATGCATGATTATGACTCATCTTTTATTATATTGTGTTATGGTTATCATTTGCTCTTATACTCATCTTTGTGACATGTATTAACATGTAGTGTCATGATCTGGTGGTCATAATTATATGGACTTAAATGTATTTGTATTATGTATTGATGTCCCTACTCTGACTTTGAAGTTCCTAATCTATACTCATTGGTTTTACCCTCCTTAGGGAGAATAGAGGTAGTCATTCCCACCATTGTTTTGGCTTGCTAGTGTTGGTTTCATCATTCATTGTCTCCACCCATCCATTACCTTCCAGTTTTGTTTCTAACTCGACTTACTACTTGACTTATGGCATGGAGGACCTTTTTCCCCGCTAGAACCTTTGTTGGACAAACCTCCCTGTTTATATTGTGTCTCGGCTCTGAGTTGGTGACAGAACTTGCCTTTGGTGAGTTGGATTGTATGCCTAAATCATTCTGGTCGGTTGTCCCGATGTTTGGCACTGTGCAGAACTCCCCTTGGTCACTTGAGATGTTGTTGGCTCAAACTGAAAGCTCATGTACTACTTATTTTGGAAATGTTTATATGCGCCCATGGAAAATGAAAATGATAAAACTGTGTTTCTTAACATATGTGAAAAAGGGCAAGAGCAATGAAATGCTAAAATACTCCTCGAAGGGTATAATAAAAGGTCCAAAAATGCAATGGTTAAATATATGCTATATCCAAATATTGTTGACCTTATAAATTTGAAAATGTCCTTGATGAAAGCTGTAGTTAGTTGTGCTTTTAAGCACTAGTGAAGTCCCCAAAAGGACATATAGGCCAAAAATGCCATGGAAATAAAATTGAGGATCCTAATGAAACTGGATCAAACTTGATGTAGACATGATGCCTAAGTTGAATAAGCACTCTCTCAACAGCTCACCATTTGTGAGGCACTGCCATTCCTTGTGTTGTTGTTTGTCTTGCATATGGTTATAGTGAGTTTCTCCTATCCGTTTCCAAAGTGTCATGATGTTAAGTAGGAAGTCATCTTTTTTCCTAGCTATGTCAATTTCAGCCTTCAGCCTTCACTAGCAAATTGACTACAACTATAAAGTGTGTATAGTCTTGAAAGTCTGGTCTGAGTAATAATAAATAAACCCTATATATGTATTTGGTTGATACACCGCCAGTGAAATGACTGCTACTTGTTGTGATTGTTGCTTAAATGAGTTGTAGAGCATGTCTTAGCCTTATAGCACTTGCAGCAGATGGATGATAGTCTGAGTTATATTATTGGTATCTGATCATTTACAGATGGTTATCTTGTCTATTGGATATGTTTAATGATTAGGTAGAGACCTAAGAGGGGTATGAATATACACCCTATATGGATTTGGACTCTCTGAGTCTAATGAGATAGCCTATCTTCAGTTTCGGGCACTTACATAGATGATCAGGCTCATTTTACATTTCTGATGCAGTTTTGCTTCATAGGATGATGTGTCTGAGCAGGGAGATGTTTTATTTGGATCTCCTTGGGCGTTTTCTGGGCATAAGGGTGCAACCACTTGTTTGTACCATAGTACCCCCATCCCAGAGAGCCTGGTGGGCTTAGTTTGACAACGCAGGCACCCTAGGAGGCTGTTTTGTTAGGTTCACATATCCCGAGGCAGATTTAAAAATGATTAAATGGCTATTGAAGAAATCGATTTGGGCTATTGAGGCAAGGAAATCGCATGGGATGAGTCATGATGATGAGAGTGATGTCCTCCACACCTCCTCCAGCAGTTGCAGCACCTGATGGGGCCCACACCTATTTTTTTGGGCATTTTTATATTATTTTTCTGGAGCTTTTGAGAGGCTCATGATTTCCTCAAGGAGGCACAAAGTCAAAAAATTAAAATATTATATTACTTTATTGTGACATGGGGCACCCAGAGAGTTAGTTAACACTCCATGGACCCACCATGTGCTTCATTTATTTCTTGTTGAGTGGGGTACTCTTTTTATGGGTGATCTAGTCCACTTTGGTACTTTATGGTTGTATTGATCCATGTATTGTATGTTGAGCTCATCTCAACCATTGATTAGAACATTTTATCTTTTAATCTTAGCCACTCGTTTTGAAAGTGGTTAGGATTTTGGTTCTCTTAATTCTATTTAAAGGAGAGAGCTTTTCATTTGTAAGGGGTCTTTGGCTCTTAGATCTGATTAATTGAAAGATTTTTTGTGGATATTTTCTGGATCTACTTTGCATCCGGTGTTCTTCGGTGGTGATTGGAAAATCTTTTGCTTCTTAGCATTCAGAACATTTTGTGAGATCTATACTATTTTTTCGGGATCTTTGTCTTGTCTACAGGAGGACGACTTCATCTTGGGCGTTTTTGCAAGGGGACCTCAACTTGCTTGGACTGGTTTCGTCTGTGACAAGGGGTTTTCATTAGTTTCATTGTGATCTATGATTGCATCTTGTTACTTTTCTGTAGATCTTGCTTTTCTTTCATGATATGACAAAACTGATATTGTTGATGTTTGCTTGTGCAGGAGAGAGGGCGCATTGGTCACTTGGAGCACAACGTTGGTCCTAGAACTCACTCATATCTTCCAGAATTGATCGGGATGGCAGGGATCATCATCAACAAGACATCTACAAGCATTTCTAGGTAAGATCCAACATGTAAGTCTCTTCTCTTTCAGATCTCAATCCATTGTACCTACTTTTCTTCAATTTTCTGAAAAAACTCTTAAATAATAAAAATCCAAGAAAATATTTAATCGGGGAATCGCTTGATCTTTGAGCAAACCATTTCTGGGTTTTGTAGATCGGGCATCCCCCTCACTGAATCATCCTCAATGCTGCCCTAATTATGACTGCTTTGCCTTAGATCTAACTTTTTGACTGCTCAAGCCCCAACACCCCACTGAAAATTTGACTTTTTCTGGAAAATAATTACATGGGTGTGTAGATCAGGTCTTCCTCATTCCAGAACACCTCCAACGTTGAGCTAGTTCCTGCTAGGTTGCCCTAGATCTGAAAAACTGACTTTCAGCTTCTTAGCCTCCTTTATCAGATTTTGACTTTTCCAAATCTGATTTTTTCTTGAAATTTTTTGACTTGGGTTTGTAGATCGGGCCATCTTGATCTCATTTCCACTCCAACGCTGAGCTGATAGTCTCCTGGTGGCTTTAGATCTGCAGATCTACCTCTCCAAACCCTAGCGCTAGCCCTCCTTTTGTTGATTTTCTTGTAACCTGAATCTTCCAGGCCAAATCCTTTTTTGCGTCCATACATCAGGGCATATCCCAGGTGGGTTCACTGAAACACTGTGCAAATACTAGCTCCATTACCTAAGGCTAAACAGGTACTGATCTCCAAGCATAGCGCTAGCCCTATCTTGACCTCTTTCCCCTGAAATTTGACCATTCCTTGATACTTCAGGTAACCTGATACTTTCATATCTTTCACTGAGTCTATCTCCTTGGTACTAGACAGTCCCAACACTGTCCTTGCTCACCTTGTCTCAATTACGTTTCCCAAGGCAGTGGCCATCTTCATCAATTGCTAGTACCTAAACCCCAGAGCTAGGGTTTCCATCTACCTTACACCTTACGTACCTCAAAGCCACATTTGATCTGTTCTGGTGTCTAGGTTTGATCTCTCTTGTCGGGAGTGGATCCAGGTCTCCCCCGTTGTTGTCTTGGACTTAGATAACATAAAGTGAACACTGCCTTGATTGACATGACAACCATCCATTTGGGAGTCTAGGCAGTCTTGGTTCCACCTCCCTAGTTGCTTTCCCCTCTACCATCCATCTTGGATCCATCATACATAGGCAACTACAAGGTTGGTGATAACAGAAGGGTAGATCAAGATGGAAGAATCTCATTTGTCAATGACTCAATAATCCTCCTACATGCCCGAATCAACAAAGTCATCACTGCTCTCTTCTTCGTCCTTCTCCTCTTCCTCTCTACCCATCTCAGGATCTACACTTGTTGTTGTGGAGAGTGACCCCTCGAGAGGATCAGTATCATCAAAAGTGACTTGCTCTAGCACTGGATCTGTTAAGATTTTATATGCTTAGCTAGATATCATTAGTGTTTAATCCAAATTCACAACAATAGCATATGCAGAATCACTGAAAGAAACACAATCACGAGATAAACGCACTATTTATCCTGGGAAACCCTCAAGGGGAAGGAAACCCAGTATAACTTCCTTTGTATAAGATGTATAAGATAAAACCCCAAAACATGTATTCTCGTCCTTGCTGGTATGTCTCTCTCTCTCTCCTATGCGCTACACAAGTGAGTGAGTCTGTGTTCTAATGAGGAACACAACTCCTCTATTTATACACTTTAAGTCACTTGACTTTTACCCTAACAAGTTGGCCCCACTTAATTGACTTGGCCGACTTCACCTAGGAAGACTCCGACTTCACCTAGGAAGACTCAAACCAGTATTATATATTATTCATTGGGGTACTATTGACCTGACTTACAATGGTGGCCTTACCTCATGACTCTATGATAACCAATTACAATAATAACATCTTGATGGAGGAATAGAACATCTCTCTTGGGTATATCAGTAAAATACATTTAGAATATCCTTTGAAGTTACAATATTTCAACACTCACCCTTAATGAGAAAGGTTTTCTATTGACAACATCATCGTCAACTGTAGGAGTGACGAGAGAGAGCATCTTTAGCAGTATCAAGGTAATACATCTATACGTCATACGAAGTTTTCAACAATAATCAGTAACTGGAACAATTACTCTTCAATATCTTCATCTTTTGTAGCACATGATCACTTGATCCTTTGCAGCAACACTTTGATCTTCTCGATCGTTTGCAGCAACACTTCAATCTTCTCGATCCTTTGCAGAAACACTTTGATCTTCTCGATCTTTTGTAGCAGCACTTCGATCTTCTTGATCCTTTGCAGCTGCACTTAGACCCTTTTGATCCTTTGCCGCCACACTACCTGCAGTACACATGATCTCTTTGCGGGATGATCAATCCCTATCACTTTAGGACATAGGTCCAAGGATGATGCAATTCTCATCAGCATGCTCCCCCTTAACGAGGAGGGTCTATAGTATCGACCGACTGATTCGTCCGCAAATAAATGCAGGACAATATTGTCCGCAAGGACTCATCGTAGACCATTCTCAACCTGTTAGAGCTAGGACCACTCCGAGCGAGTGTTATACTACGGCATCTACATGTACATGTAGGCATACTCTCCATGCAAGAGTATCGTCTGCAACTACAGATCTTGACTGCACCTAGATGCATGCCCTGTCGTCCGTAAGGACTCATCGTAGGACATCCTCAGCGTGAAAGCTAGGACCACTCCATGCGAGTGTTATACTCCGGTGTCCGTAAGGACTCATCGTAGGACATCCTCGCGTGAAAGCCAAGACCACTCCATGCGAGTGTTATACTATGGTGTTCGTAAGGACTCATCATACGACATCCTCAACGTGAAAGCTAGGACCATTCACAAGTGAATGTTATACTACGACATCCACATATAAATGTACGTACACTCTCCGTGCGAGAGGAACGTTTGCAAGGCAGATCTCGACCGCACCTAAATGCAGGCCCTATCGACCGTAAGGACTCATTGTAGAGCATCCTCAACTTCAAATCTAGGACCACTCCTAAGCGAGTGTTATTCCACAGTATCCACAAATGAATGTGGGTACTCTCCATGCGAGAGTAACGTTTGCAGGGCCATCCTTAGCTAGTAAGGACCACTCTAAAAAACAGTGTTATTTCCTGCAAGACCATCCTCAAGAGAGGATACTATCGTCCACAAGTGAATGTCGGACCTTGTCAGCATCTTCAGGCATACTGGCCCTCTTTCATACTAGAGCTTCATTGTCATATCATCATCAATGAAAGTCTTATTATCACTCCCCCTTTCTAGGGAGGATCCATATCATCAACCTGCTTGCCCTTTGTTTGAGGAGGGTTCATATCTTTGACTTGTTCTTCCTTTTCGAGGAGAGTCCATATCTTTGACTTGTTCCTCCTTTCCGAAGAGAGTCCATATCTTCGTCATTCCTTCTTGCAAGGAAAGTTTGTAGTATCATCATTGTTCCTCCTTGCGAGGAAAGTCTTTTCTGACTACATCAAGCGAGGAAAGTCTTTTCTGACTACATCAAGCGAGGAAAGTCTTTTCTTTCTGTGGCACTTCCTTCCCAATCTGAATCAACATAACCTTGTAGATTAATCTTCTGATCCATCGCATATCTGAGCCCATACTCGATTGTACCCTTCAGGTACCTCAATATGTACCCTACAACAACCAAGTGAACACGTCTCGGATCTGTCAGAAACTAGCTCAATGTGTTCACAGCAAAGCATATGTCTAGTCTTGTGTTCATCAAGTACATCAACAAACCAATCATCTGCCTATACATCGTGACATCAAATGTCTCAGACATAGCATCACTCAACTGTTTCAAGTTTGATGCCAAGGTGTGGGGATAGCCTTGCAGTTCATCATTCTGAACCTCTTCAAAATCTCTACTGCATACTTTCCTTGTCCAAGAAGAATCCCATTTGAATTCCGCCACACCTCCAGCCCTAAGAAGTAGTGCATCATCCCCAGGTCCTTAATCTTGAACTTTGCGACAAGCCTTCTCTTTGTAACAATGAGCTCATCTTCTCCTGTCAGGAACATATCATCTAAATATAGTAGAAGTATAACTGGTCTTCATCCTCAACTTTGAAGTAGAGGTTGGAATATGCTTTACTCTTGGTAAAGCCTAAGCTTATCAGAAAGCTATCCATTCGGCCATATGACGTCCTGGGCGCCTGCTTCAATTTGTACTAAGCCTTCTTTAGCTTGCACACGTGAGTCTGTCTGTCATGTGTGTCGAATCCTAGTGGCTGCTTCACATACACTTCCTCTTTAACTACACCATTCAGGAAAGTTGTCTTGACGGCCATCTGGTGTATCTTCCATTTTATTACTGTTGCTAAGGCTAGTACTGATCTGATGGAAGTGTATCTTGCAACTGGTGCAAATGTCTCCAAATAATCAATGGCTTCTTTCTGGGAGAAGCTACCTGCCACAAAACTTGCCTTGTATTTTTCAATGCTACCGTATCCAACATGCTTGATCTTGTAGATCTATTTGGAAAACACTACGGACTTCCCTTCTGGGCTTGGAACTATTTCCTAGACATCATTCTTCATCATCTACAGATATTCTTCGATCATGGCTTCCTTCCATTCCTTCTTTTCAACAACTTCTTCATAGTTGGAAGGTTCATTATTGATGATGTTGCATAGCAGGGATACGTAGCTGGAGTATGGTCTTGGTCTTTTGCTTTCTCTAAGTGTCCCATCTAGGACGCCATACCTCTCTGCATCTTGAATAGCTTCACGTGCCCATGCTAGTCTCCTTTTGTAGGACTGCTTTTCATGAGGTGGATCTACCTGTTCTTGCGCTTCTGTCAAGTCATGATCTTCATGGTTTTCTTGAGTCATTTCTTCCATAACTGTATCTCTGGTTCTAGGAACCTCAAGCTCTTCCACATCTTCAATGTGGAATTGTTTTGACTTGTTGTAGGATGAGACTTCATCGAAAGTAACATCTTAGCTGGTTTCAATCTTCTTGAATCCTGGGAAGTAAATTAGCAAAATAAAGATGGAAACCTTGAAAACTCGGCTAAATTTTACCTTGTAACGTCACTAACCTGCTTAGGATAATCTAATGGTGTCTTTTTGTCTTACATTTAGCTAAAATTTTCAAATTTCAGGTTAGATCTGTCTCGATTATCTCTCTCCACCCACCCTGCATGCAACACCACCAACTTCGTGCGTCCGTTCGCCTCACAGCTCGCGCGCTCTGCTGCGTGCGTCCCTTCGCCTCGCGGCCTGTGCGCTCTACTACGCGCGTCCCTTCGCCTCGCAGCCCTATGCGCCCCTTTGCCCCATGCCCACATGCACATGCTGTGCGCCCACTCCTTCTGCAACATGCAGCTTTGCCTCAATCCACCCACCTACGCGCAACCCAACTGTGCGCACCACCTGCTGTTCCTCTGCACGCGGCTCCTCTATGCTGCTACCTCCACACCCTGTCCCCTCTGTCTGCGTGAGCACCGCCTGCTCCCCAGCTCCCTTCCCTCCTCCACACACCTCCCTGTGACCTCCTCCCACAGCCCCTTCTCCTTCCTCCCCCCCCCTCGCTTTCCCCTCCTTGCTCACGACCTTATGCCCCCTTCCCCTCGGCTGCCAGCGTTCGACAGTTTATGGAGGACCCAAAAGAAGACCAAGAGTTAGAAGTCCCCAAAACGCCCACCTGGGACTTCAACGATCGAAACCAATTTCGATACCTCAGGCAATGTCAAGGTAACCCATAATTCTACAGCCCCACGGTCATTGCATTAGAGTCCGATTTCGCGTTTTGGACATCTCAATTAAACAAATGCTCAAGAAACTGGAATCTCTCGAAGCCGAAAACGGTAGACTCCGCTCTAAGGTGGGCTCCCTTGCTGCTAAAGCCTTGGAAATTGAAGGGGACAACCTATCCCTTAGGAAACCGATATAAGAAAACAAAGAACAGGACTCCTCCCATCCTCATAATGAAACACTCCATGCAGAAATCCGGGACCTTAAGACCAAGGAAGAAATCAAATCCCAATAGGCCTCCCTTAAACAAGAGACAGAGACACATTCAACTCATGGGCACAAGTAGTTCGGGGAAAAAACAAAAGCCCCTTCAAAGCTGTCGAGGAGGTCGTACAAGCCAAAAATTGCTGAAGAACGGACCAGGCGCACAAGGGAACTGAGCTTGAAAGTTAGAGGTCTCCCTCAACCTCTTTTTTCCGCCGACCCTATGGAGGTAGGAGCCAAGTTCCTGAGAGATACCTCATATTTCCAGACTTAACCTTGGACAGAGATTGGGTGGGCCTCGACTCCACCCTCTTTATTAGATTCCACAATGCAGCAGACAGGTTCTGTGCCCTTAGAGCTAAACGTAGACTGTTCTCACTCCCAGACAGGATATTCCTTGATGAGGACCTCACCCGAGCGCAGGTGGCAAAACTCAAACAGTCTAGGGAACAGGTCGCAGCAGTAAGAAAAGCAAGAAAATAGGAAGTGATCAGGAACCTTTGGGCAGTTATTCGAGATTCCTCCCCCCTGGATGGACACCTCGAACAGGAAGCTCTAAATGACGGGGTCAACCAGAGAGAGGACAGGGTACAAGTATAACTGTCCACTGTTGGAATGGAAATGGGTCTTTTTGGTCATCTGTAGGTCTCTTATATGACTCACTTGCATCGACGGATATCCTCCTCGTGACTGAGACCCATGCGAGCCTTGTACGGCCTCTCCCAAATATCACAGGTTACCACTGGTTCTTAGTATGCAGACAGGAAACAACGAGCTCTGGTGGAGTCAGAGGTTCAGGAGGAGTTGCTTGCCTAGTCAGAGACTCTCTCAGAAAGAGGGTCTCCTTGATGGCCTCTGATGAGTACGCTAGATTGTGGATCCGGATCAGAACCAAGATCTCCCCCTTGAGACATGTCTACTTTGCAGTTTGTTACTTTCTGCCCGCGTCCTCATCATTTGCCATCCACAACGGAACTGACGAGGACCCTTTTATGGATCTATACGTCGACATCACCCAGTACTTTGCTGATGGAGAAGTTATACTTATGGGGGACTTTAATGCCCGTACTAAAGACCTCTAGGTTCCTCTCCATGACAGATCCGAAGACGTGTTTTGCACCACAGTACTAGATCCCGCAGTAGGTCTCCACCGAATTTTAGAAGATGCCTTGGGCCCCACTACAACTTACAACAAACATCTCCTGCATTTGGGTGAATCCCATGAGTTGCTTATTCTGAATGGCCTCCCTTGTTTCCCGAACTATCATTTCTTCACGTGCTGACCACATGGAGGCGGGGCTAGTGTGGTGGACTGCACTCTAGCCAGCCAAAGCCTACTCGCCTTCATCGGAGACCTTTCCATCCTCCCCATCCCCCTAGCTGACCACGCACTTCTCTCACTTTCCCTCCAAGTCGACCCCCTCCTTCCAACTCCACTCCCCCCCAACAAGCACCCCTCCTCCCCAGAACACCTTCTGTTTTGATGAGGGCGACCCTGACATCTTCCTTTCAGATCTCCGCCTGATCCTTTTGCCCGAAGCCCATTTCTCCTCACTCGACTCAGCCACTGCCAAGTACCATTGCCTCTCATTTGCAATCTGGAAAGCAGCGTTCAACACCTTCCCCCACTCCATTCGTACCTCCTCAGACACCACTAAAATGACATCCTGCCCCATGAACAAGTGGTACGACGAGGACTGTAAATCACTTCACCAAGAACTCCGTCATGCCTTCTTCCACTCTTGTCCTACTTACCCCAACATACAAAAATCTTACCACCGTCTTCTTCGTCGGAAGAAACGACACTTTATCTCTCAGAGAAGTCGGGAACTCACAACCCTCCTCGTCCACTCCCCGAAACAGTTTTGGTGCACCATTCTTTCCCGACGCTCCCCTCTGTTACCTGACCTTGACCCTGCCTCTATGTTTTCTCACACCTCCAAGCTCTATGATATTTCCGGCCAAGCTGATATTCATGTGGCTTCCCCCCTCCTCCTGCAGCCTTTTCAGCAACAATGATGTCACAGAAGCCATCCGAGCAATGAGTAGCAGCAAATCAGCAGATAAGGAAGGCTACTAAGCAGAGTTCTTCAAGCAGGGTCTCCGAGTTCTGGTTAGTTATTTGGCTGATCTCTTTAATCAAGTAGTGCGTGAAGGATTTCCATCGGTCGGGTCTCATCATATCATCCACCCGATTCACAAATCTAGAGCCACTTTTGAACCTAACAACTACAGAACGATCATGGTAGGCCACATGTTCTCAAAACTCTATGCTACAGTTCTTCATATGAAGCTTTCCAGGGACTTTGAACAGAGAAATCTTAGAGCTCAGGGTTAGGCAGGGTACAGACCTGCACATCAGACTATCGATCACATCTTTACTCTTCGAGCCGTGATTGAGGAGGCACGTGACCGCTCCTTGAAAGTCTACTGCCGCTTTGTAGACTTCTAGAAAGCATTTGACTCAGTTCCAAGAGAGGGCTTATTGCAGCGATTCAAAACATTGGCGTCTCGCCGATCCTTTTGACAGCCATTATGCGCTTATACAAGTCCGTTCGGGGCCGCCTTCGCACAGCACGAGGGTTATACGAGTTCATCCGCAACACCATTGGGGTGAAGCAAGGTTGCCCGTTTTCCCCCACTCTGTTTGGAATCTACATTGATGAGCTGGAAGCTTTCCTCCAGGAGCACACACAGGAAACAGATGGATGCTTCCTTCACCAGGTCCAGTTCTCTATCCTGCTTTTCGTTGTTGACATTGTACTTCTTTCTTCCTCCCTGGAAGGTTTGCAAACACAGCTGGATGCTCTAGCCTTGTTCTGTGAGCTTCGGAAATTGACGGTGAATCTAGGCAAAACAAATTTTATGATCTTCAATGGGACAAAGAAAACCCTTGACTTTCGTTTCCTATTCAAAGGAGAGGAAGTTGAGATCATTAGTACGTACCCCCGGATCCTACCTCCAGATTAGTAAAGGTTGGGGGCTCTCGACCCACGAGATCTCAGCGACAGCTTTGCACCAGGCCTCCCTCCAGGTGACGCCCAGGATCATCCAGATCCCATCGACAACATCCTAGAGGGCGACCCGTGCGTATCGGCCTCGACTCAGGACAACAGACACTCTTGCAGTTCTCTCAGTTTTCTTCGTTCAACCTCGGATTTTAGGAGTACTAGAGCTTCCTCAATCTTTTCGGCTTCTAGATCTTGTCCACCTGAGCTCCTCCGCCCCTGGGCATGACTACTTATTTGGTATTGGAGTAGGAACTCTCCCATGCTTCAGCCTAGATCAACTTGATTATCTTTAGTTCTGTTTACTTCATTGTTTTATATTGTATTTCCTTTCTCTTTAAGGGTGTTCGTTTGATCCTCCCACATGCATAACCTATCATTGTTACCGACAGCCCCGTTGACCTACTTTGTGGTCATTTGTGGACATTAATAAGTTATCTTATCTTATCTATCTTGTGCTTTTGATTCATCACTATATCCCACAAACATGCCCTTCTTTCTTGAGGGGTCTAGCTTTGTCCTCTTCTCCTTGGGGACATGTATGTACACAATGAAGCTAAATATTCGAAGATAGCTGACTTCTGGTTTCTTTGCTCAGAAAACTTCTTTTGGATTCTTGTTGTTTAGAACACGGTGAGGTGTTCTGTTTTTTACATACACAGTCTTTCTTGTTGCTTCCGCCCATAGGTGCAAGGGAAGATCTTGGTCATGAAGCATCGCTTTTGTTGCTTCCATTATTGTTTTGTTCTTCCTTTCGGCAATGCCTTTTTTTGAGGATTGTAGGGAGTGTTCATCTCCCTCTTAATCCCAGATTGTCTGCATATTTGAACTCATCTATGGCGAATTCGTCGCCATTATCTGATCGTAAGGTCTTGATCTTGTTTTCGGTGTGATTCTCTACCAAAGCTTTGAATTCCTTGAATTTGCTGAAGACTTCATCTTTACCTTTCAAGAAGTTAATCCAAGCTTTACGAGAATAGTCATCTATGAAAGAAACATAGTATGCATACCCGCTTAGTGAGTTGAATGACATGGGGTCGCATACATCTGAGTGAATTATTTCCAAGACTTCTTTCGCCTTGCTCTCACTGCTTGGAAATGGTTTCTTTACACTCTTCCCTTGTGCACATCCTTTGCAAGTGCCTTCATGTTTAGCTTGGAATTCGGGAAGGCTTGATACTACTTTATTTGCAATAGGTAGAGACCTATAGTGTACGTGTGCTAGCCTTCGATGCCATAGTTCATTTGGTTCTATGGAGTCATGAACCAAGGATTGTTCAGGTTGTCCTTTCAACTTGTACAAACCTCCCTCTTGCTCTCTAATTATTGTTGCATCATCTATTGTTTTTCCTCTTGGCCACATGAGTACTTGGCCATCAACAAATGCAACGCGAAATCCTTTAGCATATAAAGCTGAGATGGAGAGTAGGTTTTTCTTCAAACTTGGTACGTAGAGAACATTTTACATCTTCATTTACTTTCCAGAGTCCAATTTGCAAGAGGCTTCTCCACTCCCTTTTATGGGATATTGATAATCATCTCCCAGTTTCACCTTGTGAGGTGAGTCATGTTTCGATAGGTTGATGAAGGATTCTTTGTATCCTATCATATGTTTGGAAGCTCCACTATCCACTAACGAATCATTGCTTCCATGGGTAATGGTGCCTGTAAGAGCTGATATTAGAACATACTCTTCATCGCTTGATGATTCTTCTCTTGTTCTCTTGCTTGGCGGTTCATCATCTTTTGCAGTATGTTGCATGATGCTTCTTCTTTTTGTTTGCTTTGGAGGATCCTTTGTTTTTGGGACAATCTCTTGAGAAGTGGCCTTTCTCATCACATGTGAAGCATCTAAGATTTGTGTAGTCCCTCCTAGGTCTATTATTCTTCTGGAATTGCTTGGACCTTTTGTGAATGTGATCCTCTCTCTTTTTTTCGTTCTTGTTTGCCTGAGCTGTTAGAGCTTGATCGTCGCTTGCTCCCATATTCTCTTCTCTTGATACTAATCGAGCTTCTTCTTGAGTGCACTCCTCCCATAGTCTACTGAACTTGATTAGTTTCTTTCTGGCACATATCCCCTGAATGAATGAGTCCCATGACCTTGGAAGTCCATTCATGGTAGTCATAACAATCTCACCTTCTTCAATATTTTCCTCAATACCCTCTAATTGCTCCTTAATTTGAGAAACCCTTGTGAAGTAAGACTGAATAGTTTTTGAGTGTTGGATCTTCACATTCTTGAGTGGATTTCTCAAGGTTGTTTTCCGGTTGATGTTCTTTCCTTCAAATAGCTCGGTCAAAGCATCAAACATCTTCTTGGGAGTCTTTAGAGATGATACTTGAGGGATGAGGTTGTCTTTGATAGAGTCTGCAATGATCCTTTTAGCTCTTATCATATTCTTCTTGTGGCTTGCCTTTTCCTCGTCTCCTTCTAGTTTTGGAACCTCCTCATTGACGTATTTTTCTAGGTCATTTTCTTCAAGGATACGAGAGATCCCATACTTCCATGCTTGGAAGTTATTTGCTCCCTCAAGCTTATCCTCAACTTTGTTGTGATTCATCATCTTGATATGAGAACCTCAAATGGAAATAGTAGGGAAATGGATCTTACCAATTTGAGATGCCCAAGTTGATTCTGAACCTCACTGACCTAGGGTTCCATAGACAAACCCTAATTTTCCAAACTTGGAATTTTGGAATTCTGTATGGATAGAGAGATGCACCTCCTTGAGGCGAAGTGTCCAATTAGGTCTGTTATCAAATTCTATGGAGAGGACCTCAAAAAACTTGGTGCTCTAGTTTCCTCCGACAAAAGTGATTAGGTCAAAATTGAAACTTCTCTGATCTAGAATCTGCCTCCACCAAAATATGTGCCACCTTGAGGCGAGTTAGCCTAGCCCTCTTTTCTAAAAGAATCGTGGAGAGAATTGCTAGAACTTGGAAGCCCTAGTTTTTGCAGCTGCAAAGTGCCTTCTTTCAGAGTGGCTCTGATCCCATGTTAGCGTTTGCATTTTAATTCAAATAAGTTAGATATTTAAACTGAAAGATAGACAAATATAACAATACACAAGAACACAAAGTTTTTCTCGGAGAAACCATAAAGGAGAAAATCTCGCAAACTTATTCGGAATAGTTCTGTCACTAATTACAATGTCAAACCAAGATATAATACCCAGAGAAAACATATCTTCGACAACTTCTAGTTCTCACATTGGCACACTTGTCTCTCTCTCTTTAGTGAACTTGAGTGAGTGAGTGTATATCCAAATGAGGGAGGGCGCCTCCCTATTTATATTCTTCAAGTGATTGACCTAAAACCTAAGTGGGGTTGACTTCCTAACCTAACAAGGCCGACTTGTCTCTTGGGAGGCTCAAAATACAGTTTACAATATTTCTTCTGGGGACTATAGCCCCAACTTACAACATAGGTTTTACCTCAATATTCTGGCATGACCAAATACAATAATGACATCCCTGAATGGAGGAAAAACATCTCCGACGAAAGTAATACAAATACAGTAATAAGATATAGTTGAATATCTTCCGAAGTTACATTTTCAACAAAGTTAGTAGCCCATACAAGTCATGGTTTAGTTTAGGCAGCCAACAATGGTCAAGGTTTAGTCTAGCAACCCTGATCACTGAATATACCTGTCTCCAACTCATAAGCCCCTCTATAACTATGTGTACCAACTCTAATCTGTTGCTCTACTACAATGAACTAGATCATCACCAAAAACATCTCAATGGACCCCTGAATCTCAGTCTTGGCAAGGAAAATCTGATGAACAAGGCTCTAGAATAGCTGAAGTTGTAAAGGTCCATGCTAATACCCCATGTGAAAAATAGCCCGGAATAGAAAAAGAGACAATTATGTATGCTGCATCATGGTAGCACAGCTGTAGAATGTATATGTGATAACAATACCTTTATATCAGAGATATGGTATAGAAGGGAGCAATGAAGCTCCATTATATTGCGATGGACGAGCAGACAACCAATGTGTTGACCAAGCCTCCGTCGAGAGTGAAGCTTGTGTACTTTAGGGACAAGCTTGGCGTGATGGAGAAAGATGTCCCTCGAAAGAGGGAGGGATGAGTCGGATATATAATTTAGGGGGTTGTGGGTGTACAGTGCAGTAGCAACAAGTACTCTTTAACGGGCATTTATTACTCGACTATTCGAGAACTGGAGAGAGTGACCAACTCATGTGGACTGAAGAGAGTGAGCATACTTTGTATGCGTATCCAGTCGAGCTGCGTATCTAGTTAGAGCTAGTATGTATATGTATACTAAAGAGAGTGACCATACTTTGTATGTGTATCCAGTCGAGTTGCATATCCAATTAGTGTGAGAATGTATGATGATTGGAGAGCGTGAGCATACTCATTAGGGTTGGATAGAGTGACCATACTTGCCAGTATTGGAGAGCGTGACCATACTCACGAGGGTTGTATAGAGTGACCATACTTGCAAGGACTGGAATGTGTTACCATATTTAGTATGTGTATCCAGTCAAGTATACGTATCCAACTGAGTATGTGTATCCAATCGAGCTGTGTATCTAGTTGGATGTATGTGACTAGATTCCTTGTGAACTAGATGAAGTCCCATAATGATATAATGTGTGCTCTTGGCTCACTCCCACTGATGTGTTGCGATTGTGATGCCCCTAGATGTATGATCGTGACTGATGCATGATAGAGATGATGGCTTGCTCAGGCAAAACTTCTAGTGATCCTGTTGCTTATTATTGTGATATAGCAGAGGAGAAATCTGTGTGTCTCTTTTGTATTCTGTGCTTGTCTATCTTTCAGTGATCCTATTCCTTATTATTGTGATATAGTAGACTTTGTTTAAAGATCTAACATAACTACAATTCAAGTGCAAATTCTAACTTTATGTCTTAATCATCCAACCAAACCAATGATATGATAAGCAATTAGAAACAATACCAAATTGTTTTATCAAAAGAAACAGAACTAATCACTCCTTAGGATAAATACAAATGCCAACTTACTAATCAATAAACATAAACCAAAAGCAACACTATGTGTATAAGTGATTAGTCCTGAAAGGCTAGTGGTTAAAGCTATTTTAAATTTCTTCTTATGTTTCTTATAAGTGCTTTATGTTATATAAGCAAGGAAATAAAATTATGAAAATTGTCTAAAAATGCAGGAAAAACCAGAATTAACAAGTTAGGAAAAATCCTCAAATAACTCCTTAAGATTAATCGTTTTTTCCAACAAATTTCTGCATATAGTAACTGAAATGTTTGCTGTAAAAATGTAGAAATTAAACTCTTAACTCAGACCAAATCAATGATAAATAGTGAATCTTTAAGAGATAGTAAATTTGTATCTTTTAGGGTAATTTCCATATTGAATTGCAGAAACTTCAGAAATATCCCAAGAAAAGATTAATTAACCAGCCAAAACATGAGATAATTTCTAAAATCTCTAAATCTAATTGTATTCAATAGGACCCTTTTTATCTTTTGATTTTTTACAAATTATTTTTTGGAATAAATCTGAAAATAAAGGTAAAACCTTGAAAGTCATTTTCAGTTTTATATTTTTTCAAATAATTATCCAAAAGAAAGAGTCTAAGCCACTAACCAATGGGTAATTAACAAAATCTTGAATTTAGAAATGTTTTCTAAAAAGAATAAATTCAGAAAATTCAAAGGTCTATCTAGGACATTCAATATAAAACAATAAATCTAAGTGAAATCTAATTTTAAAATTTTCTTTTAGGGTTAGATGATTTCACTAAAAACAAAACAAGAAAATAAAAGAGATTTTTTTTTTAGATTTTTTGGATGGTTGCAAAAAAAAGAGAGATTAGTTCTAAATCCTTCTGGGCTATGGAGACACTAGAAATTCCCCAATGACCTTGTTCCACAGAATAGATTACCCAGGAAGAGAGAGTGCTCAAGGCAACTATCACCTCATAGATATATTGGGAGCCACACATGTGAATTACAAAGAGAGGATGAAGCCCTCCTCTACTTCTTACTTAGGAGTGCCCTACACAAGGTGTTAGAATTGCACCATTCTAATGAAGAATAATTTAAAGAAAAACCTCCTTCGATGCAAAATAACAAAGGAACCCAAGATAAAATTCTTACCCTAGATCCAATCCACAATGACAAAAATGCCTTGACAATGGCTCAGGAGAAATAAATGACAATGCTTAGCGAATATGTTAGCTCCAATAAAAGAACCAAAAGCAAGAAATAGTTCCATGCATCCAAAAGAAGCTCCAAGATATGACCCTCCAAAGCCAAAGAATTTTTATTAAAAATGCTCTCTTGTACAAAGATAGTTCTCTTGTGTAGCACCAACAACCAACAAGAAAAATGGGAGAGTTGCTCTTTATATAGGATGAGAGACATAACCTCTTCTCACTAAACAATTTTTTCTTTCTATCTATAAGACTCAAAACCCTAACTAAGACCTCTTGACATGCTAAAACAATAATAAAAATATTTCTAAGTGGTTGAAACAACTCCAAAAGGAGGGGTGCTAGCCTAAAAGAGGTAACAATTTGACTAAGAAGGACAAATTAGTCAAAAGAAGAGGGATGATTTGGTTGAAAGACGAATGTTCTAGGCTTTTCTTGGCATGTGTGGGACCAAAAGAGACCTCAAACACCTCTAACAACCTCCTCAATGGCTAGGTAAGGGTCCAACAAGTCAATCAAAGGTCAAATCAAGTGCTAGAATGTAATATACCAAACCAATAGAATCTACTTGTTGTGGTAATTATCGTTGGTATAGAAGTTTGACATACACAACGTATAGATAACAAGTTTGCATGAATAATAATAATGTTGCATTGTCGCGAGAAACAAGACAATCAAATATACAATTGTCTCAGAGTGTGGAAACCTGTGTAATTTTTGAGGTTCTCGACGTGTTTTGGACTCAATAGTAGAGTCCATCTTTAGGAGAATGCATTTCTCAATTTGGAACAAGGGATGATGATCTAACCCTAGGGGAAACATGGAAACCTATTATTCATGCCCTAAGATGATCTCACTAATAAGGTAAATATGAAAAAAATTAAAAATATAAAAATAAATAAAATAAAACAATAAGAAGTATATATATGTAGAATAAACATAAGAAATATATGTAAATAAGAATTGAAGATAATATTATAAAAGAGATTATTTAAAAAAAAAAAAAATTAAAACATTGAAAATAAATATAACAATAAATATATGATCTCATTAATTAGCCCATCAACATAGGATATTTTATTTACAAAGATATTTATAAGAATATTATAAAACAAATTACAAAATTTTAAATTTTTACAAATTGTTTTACATTACCTATACAAGCACAAATGCGTGCACGCACACACACACACACACATATAGTAATAATTATAATAATAGTAAAATAAAATTGGAGTAAGAATAATATTGATATTAAAACAAAATAAAAATGTATAAAATATGAAATCATATAGATTAAGTTGGCTAAAAAACCTAATTTGAAAACCTAAAGACAATATTTAAAGAAATTGAATTTCCTTGTTCTAAATTGAGAAATGCATTCTCTTGAAGATGGGCTCTGCTATTGAGTCCGAAACCCGTCGAGAAACTAAAAAATTACACAGGTCTCTACACTCTAAGACAACTATGGCCTGTGAAAGTCTGAAAGAAACCAAATATACAATGTAAATAAAATCTAAAGCAATGCATGGACATACTGAATAAATGTAATTGAGTAGTGTGGTATCATAGAGAAGACATGCATGCCATGCATAAGATCTAGTTTAGAAGGTAATAGTAGCTCGAATAATAATTTATCCCTCAAATCAATAATAATGGCTCCAAAAAACTAGCATGAATCTCAGGAAGTGGCAAGGAGACCAAATATGATTCGCCTAGTGAGGACGCTGAGTGATTGTTAAACTAGTAGCAACAAGGAAGGTCTTCCTGCATGCATGTGTTCTTGCATGCAGAAGACTTAAATTAGGAAAATCGTTGTATTTAATTTACTTTTCCTAAGTTTACTTTGGAAAATAAATTAAAGTGATCTAAATTAACTTTAGTGAACCGCTAGTTAAAGTGAAAATGAAATTAGGGTTTTTGCTTTACCCAAAGTTATAAAAGAGAGATCAATTGGTGGAGAGAACACACACACTTGTATTACGACAAAGACAGGATACAGAAAGGGAGAGAAAGTCAGACAGAGGATTTTGTTGAGAAGACGGAGGAGCGAGTAGCACGATCATCGACATTCGTATAGTTGGGCCGTACACTCACAGAGGAGGGTGTTGAGGTTTAGCTGGGATTTGCCCAATGATTCTGCCAGGTACTGCATTCGCCGAGTTTGGGTGAATTTGCAGTGATTGTAAAAGTTCCATATTTTTTCATAATAAAATCTATATCTGACTGCTGCACCGGTTTTCCCAACTTGGGTTTTTCCAGGGGTTTCCATACCTAAAATAATAGTGTCAATAATGTGATGCGACGTTGTGAGNAAAAGATATTCATGTGTGGTTATTAGTTGATATTTTGCATGCACTGTTTAGCCCTAGTTGAATATTAAAGGAAAATTTACATGGTATCAGAGCTCTGGTGAGAAAAAGCTGAGAGATTTGCAGCAGCAGTGATAGATTAGGGGCATATCTATAGGAAGACACCAACCTAGACTTCCAGATCTAGGGTTTGACAGGTACTCTTCATTATGGCCATGCAGTTGAGAGTTGAGGAGCACATTGACTCCATAAAAGTTGCACCCACAGATCCGACAGATCTGATAGCCTGGAAGAAGATTGATTCCAGAGCCATGTCGATTATCATGGATGGAGTGAAGGACCATATAGTCCCTCACCTTTCTGGTAAGAAGATCGCATTGGAGATGTGGAAGGCTTTGGAAAGTCTGTACCAGAGCAAGAACGAGAACCGGAGGATGGTGTTGCAAGAGAGGATGCGCAACACCAAGATGACGAAGGGAGAAGGAGTGGTGCCTTATCTCACGAGGCTCACACAGATCAGGGCTGAGCTTGGAGCTGTTGGCTCTAAAACTGATGATGAGGAGCTAGTTCGGATAGCCCTCAATGGATTCTCTAAGCCATGGGACACCTTTGTCAAAGGTGTTGTGGCTAGGGAGAAGCTCCTTGATTGGAAGTGACAATGAGATGACTTTGTGTAGGAGGAGACCCGCATGTGTCAAGGATCGGGCTCATCCAGAAGTGCCCCACAGATTGTGGATGAGGAGGCTCTAGCCCTTACAGGGAAGAACAAGGGGAAGGCAAAGAGGAAGAAGGATGGTAGGAAGAACCTTGACGTGTCAAATGTCAAGTGTTTTATATGCCACAAGCAGGGACACTTTGCCTCCCAGTGCCCAGACAGGATGAAGAAGAGTAACACTCAGATGGTTGGATCCGCAGAGGTGGATGAGTTCAGCAGGACCTTCGATGAGGAGTTTTGTTTGATAGCTTGCATGGCAAGCACCACAAGGAGCAACATATGGTACATGGATAGTGGAGCATCTAGTCACATGATTGGACAGAAGAGATTCTTCAAAGACTTGCAGAAGGGTGGAACAGGGATCCACGTTGAGCTGGGTGATGATACACGGTATCAGACGTAGGGAGTTCGCACTATTTCATTTAAGAGGGAGTTTGGCAAACCCCTCAGTTTTGCTGATGTGTTATATGTTCCAGGACTGACCAAGAACCTTTTATCAGTCTCCACTTTGGAGGACAAGGGATATCAGGTGAAGTTCCGTGACCATAGAGTGTATATCAGGACCAAGGGGTCAGATAGGAGCTTGGATTGGGTGATTGGTAGAAGGAGCGAGAAAGTGTACAGATTACACTTTGAGCCTGCAAAGGCTCTAGTCAGCAGCAACAGCAATAGTCATGGTGAGTTGTGGCATAGGAGGATGGCACACTCACACCATGGAGCACTGAGGCATTTGAGAAAGGCAGTGATTGGAGTTCCTCAGGTACAGGAGGAAAAGGATAACCACTGCAAGGGTTGTGCTTTGGGGAAGAACATCAAGAAGCCTTTCCCACAAAGTTAACACAAGTCTAAGGAGCCCTTGGACTTGGTGCATTTGGATGTATGCGGACCTATGAGTGTCCATTCGTTCAGTGGTTACAGTTACTGCATAACCTTCATTGATGACTATTCCAGGAAAACCTGGATCTATTTCCTGAAGGCCAAGTCAGAGGTCTTTGAGAGGTTCCCAGAGTTCAAGACTCTTGTGGAGAACCAAACAGGAAAGAAAATTTGGGTGGTGAGGACAGACAATGGGGTTGAGTACACTTCCAATGAGTTCATGGAGTATTGTTCGGCTGAGGGGATCAAGAAGGAGCACACTGTGCCCCATACCCCACAACAAAATGGAGTTGCAGAGCGGAAGAACTGGACTATGGTTGGAGCAGCCAAGGCCATGCTATTTGATCAGGGATTACCACTATTCCTCTGGGTCGAAGCATACAGGACTGCAGTATACATTTAGAACAGGTGTCCCCACACAAACTTTGGGAGGAAGACACTGGCGGAGGTCTTCACAGGCACTAGGCCAGATGTGAGTCACATTTGCATATTTGGCAGTGTCTACTAGTGTCATGTTCATGCTGACAATAGGAAGAAGTTGGACCCTTTTGGAGAGAAGGGTTTACTTGTTGCTTATAGCGAGATTTCGAAGGCATATAGAGTTTACATTCCTGCTCACAGGCGGATCATTGTGAGTAGGGATATCCAATTCGATGAGGATAGGGCCTTGCGGAGATCTCTGGACATACTAGCAGAGCAGCAACCAGCACAAGAGTCCGGAGTCAAGTTGGAGGTGCCAGATGTACAGGTACATGTACAAACATAGAGCACAGGTTCTAGTGGTCAAAGGGAGTCAAGTGGACAGGATCCTTCAGTCATTGACTTGAAGGATGCACTGTAGCAGGAGACGGATATCCAACAGCCGCAACAGGTTGACACTAGGCCAAGGCCTAAGTGGTTTAGATCCACAGTGTAGGATTCCAGGCAGGTTGATCCTCCACAAACTTCTTTTAGACGGAGTGTACCACTAGAGAGGCTTAGTTATATGGCATTGATGACAGAGTTGATTGACTCTGAACGTTCCAGCTTCGGGGAGGTTACACAACATGATGTGTGGCAGGAAGCTATGGTTGAGAAGTATGAGTCGATTATGAAAAACTAGGTATGGGAGGTTGTGTCGAGGCTAGAAGGAAAAAAGGTGGTGGGATCCAAATGGATCTACAAGGTGATGCATGCAACAGACGGAAGCATGGAGAAGTACAAGGCACGCTTTGTGGAAAAGGGGTTTTCACAGAAGGAGGGTATTGATTATGAGGAGACCTTCGCCCCTGTTGCCAGGTATTCTTCCATTCGGACCATTATCTCACTAGCAGCTGAGATGGGTTGGCGTGTCCATCAAATGGACGTCAAGACTGCCTTCCTCAATGGAGTGATAGAGGAGAAGGTGTATATTGAGCAGCCAAAGGGATTTGATGTGGAGAACAGGGAGACACATGTATGTAGACTACATCGAGCTCTTTATGAGCTCAAGCAGGCACCTCGAGCATGGTACTCGAGGATTGACAACTATCTACAGGAGATGGGATTTTAGTGGAGTGAGGTTGACCACAACCTGTACTTCTTGACAGGAGAGGTGCTTGTCATATTGGTCTTATATGTGGATGATCTCTTTTTGACAAGAGATGAGATGCTGATTGGAGACTGTAAGTCCAACCTTGCAGTAGAGTTTGAGATGAAATACCTTGGGCTGATGCATTACTTTTTGGGCTTGGAGGTTTGGCAGAGAGATGGATGCTTCTTCATCGGACAGGGAAAGTATGCGGTAGAGTACCTGAAGAGATTCAGGATGGAGGATTGCAAGCCTATGGCCATACCTCTAGTTTCCAACTGGAGGAAGATTGATGCATCAGGATCAGATGGATTTGATCCTACCTTGTATCGTCAGCTTATCAGACAGCAGCTTTGCAGTCAACTCTTTGAGTCAGTTCATGGTGGACCCTCAAAGAGTGCATTAGATGGCTGGGAAGCACATACTTCGCTACATTAGAGGTACAATGGAGTATGGATTGGTTTATGAGCGCAGGGGGAGTGTACAGTTAGCAGGTTTCACAGATGCTGACTGGGCAAGATGTGTAGAGGACCAGAAGAGTACTTCAGGTTGTTGTTCTAGCATTGGATCAGGGGTTGTCTCTTGGTTCAGCAGGAAGCAGAAGTTAGTTGCATTGGGCTTGGCAGAGGTCGAGTACATGGTAGGAAGCATGGTTGCTTTTGAGGGTATGTGGGTGAGGAAGTTACTTGCAGGGTTGTTCGAGTGTGAGCTAGAGGCTATAGTAGTTCACTGTGACAATCAGAGTGGCATCAGGCTATCTGAGAATCCAGTGTTCCATGACCGGAGCAAACACATAGTCATCAGATACCACTTCTTGAGAGATTGTGTTCAGAGGGGAACCATTCGGTTGGAGTACATACAGACAGATGAGCAGGTGGTAGACATTTTCACCAAGGCACTTTGCAGACAGAGTTTTGTGAAGTTCAGGGATAAGTTGGGGTTGCTACCGAATCCCTTCCTTGTTGAGAGGGAGTGTTAATCTAGTAGCAACAAGGAATGTCTTCCTGCATGCATGTGTTGTTGCATGCAAAAGACTTAAATTAGGAAACCAGTTGTATTTAATTTTCTTTTCCCAAGTTTACTTTGGAAAATAAATTAAAGTGATCTAAATTAACTTTAGTGAACCACTAGTTAAAGTGAAAGTTAAATTAGGGTTTTTGCTTTACCATTAGTTAAAGTGAAAGTGAAATTAGGGTTTTCGCTTTACCTAAAGTTATAAAAGAGAGATCAATTGGTGGAGAGAACACATACACTTGTATTCCGACAGAGACAGGATACAGATAGGGAGAGAAACTTTGACAGAGGATTTAGTTGAGAAGACGAAGGAGCGAGTAGTAGGATCATCGAGCTTCGTACAGCTGGGTCGTACACTCACACAGGAGGGTGTTGAGGTTTAGCTTGGATTTGCCTAGTGACTCTGTTGGGTACTGCATTCGTCAGGTTTGGGTGAATTTGCAGTGATTGTAAAAGTTTCATATTTTTTCATAATAAAATCTATATCTGACTGCTGCACCAGTTTTCCCATCTTAGGTTTTTTCGGGGGTTTCCATACCCAAAATAATAGTGTCAATATTGTGATGTGACGTTATGAGTTATTTCTCAATTTTATATTCCGCTGCATACTGTAAAAGGTATTCATGTGTGGTTATCAGTTGATATTTTGCATGCACTATTTAGCCCTAGTTGAATATTAAAGGAAAATTTATAGTGATATGGCCCACAGAATGATTAGAACAATGCACCTCCAATGATCTAGTTAAAACGAATGTACCCTTAGTGATTGATTAGGAAGAAGGCACCCTCGAAGATGTAACAAGTTAATACATCCTCTGTGGAATAACTCTGAAAAGCGCCCTAGTGAAATAGATATAGAAGATGTCTCTAGTGATAGCCAAACAGTACGTTTCTTGAGATGATCCAACAATACGCCCTCATGGAGAGCCAAGAAATGCGCCCTCAGGATGTGCATAATGGTGTGCCTTGACAAATTACTCAAACTTCTGTGAATACCCTTGAAACTATGAAAATAATAGTAACTTTGTTGTTGTCTTAAAGCATTGTGACAGATCTAGATGATCTATCCTCTTACATCTCCAATGGGGGTACAACAATATATAGTGATAATATACATCAGAATATCTTCTGAAGTTACAAATACAACAACTCTCCCTCTTAACTAGGAAGGTATTCTCTCGCCACATTCATCAACACATTTCGTCACGTCATCATTGTCGCTGCTACCATAGTCCTCATCTTGTCGATCATTGAAATAGTGATATTGGTCAGATCTGTTTGTCATCAGAAGTTTCTAAAGAGCCAACCCTGTTTCATGCTGTGTGTAGGCCTAGTCCTCATCCTGGTCTTCATCATAACCACGAGCAATCCATCACGTAGGTATAGCCCAGGACAATCCATTATATTGCCACTGCAATCACGTGCTTCTCCTACCGTCATCTCGTTGTATCCAGATCATTTCATCATCGCACATGGAGCACAGCCCAGATGCATGTCACAGACCACCTGTGATCTACCAACATAGTCTAATGGAAGTGTATATTGCTATAGGTGCAAATGTCTTCTCGTAGTCTATGCCTTCTTTCGAGGAGAAGCCACGCACTACGAGCCTTGCCTTGTGTTTTTCAATGCTGCCATCTGCAACTTGCTTGATCTTGTAGATCCACTTCGAAGTCACAACTGACTTCCCTTGTGATCTTGGAACTATCTCGTAGACATCACTCTTCATAATTGACTGGTACTCCTCGATCGTGGCATCCTTCCATTCTTTCTTTTCTGCAGCCTCTTCGTAGTTGGAAGGTTATTTATATAGATCTAATGGAAGTGTATATTGCTACAGGTGCAAATGTCTTCTTGTAGTCTATGCCTTCTTTCTAGGAGAAGTCACGCGCTACGAGCCTTGCCTTGTGTTTTTCAATGCTGCCATTTGCAACTTGCTTGATCTTGTAGATCCACTTCGAAGTCACAACCGACTTCCCTTGCGATCTTGGAACTATCTCGCAGACATCATTCTTCATAATTGACTGCTACTCCTCGATCGTGGCATACTTCCATTCTTTCTTTTCTGCAGCCTCTTCGTAGTTGGAAGGTTATTTATCAATGATGTCACATAGCAGGGCCACATCACTGTTGTAAGGTTTAGGTCTTTTCCTTTCTCTATCCATCCCATTTGGAGCGCCATTCCTTTTTGCATCTTGTATTAGCTCTCGTGCCCATGCTGATTTTCTGTTGTGGGAGTTCTTCTTGTGAAGGGTTTCGATAGGTTCTTGTGGTTCCGCCATGTTGTGATCTTCATGGTTTTCTGGAATTGTTTCTTCCATTGTCGTATCTCGGACTCTAGTTCCTTCAGGTTCTTTGACCTATTCAAGAGGTAGTTTTTTGGATCTAGAATATGTTGAGTCTTTGTCAAATGTTACGTCTCTGCTAATGTTGATCTTCATAAATCCTGGGAAGTATATTCGGTAGTCCTTTGAGGTATCATCGTATCCTACGAATATTCCCTTCCTCCCAGAGGGATCGAGCTTGGTACTCTTTTCCTTTGGGATGTGTATGTACACTGGGCAGCCAAATATTCTAAGATGGCTGACTTTTGGTTTCTCTCATGAGAAAGTCTCTTCAGGAGGCTTCTTGTCGAGTATCAATGAGGAATACGGTTCTGTACATACACAGTTATCCTTGCTTCTTTTTCCCATAGGTGCATCGGAAGATCCAGGTCATGTAGCGTTGCTTTCTCTGCTTCCATTATAGTTCTATTCTTTCGTTTTGTAACGCCATTTTGTTGAGGATTGTATGGAGTGCTCAACTCCCTTTTAATCCCAGATTCTCTACAGAGTTCCTTGAATTCTTCTCAGGTGAATTCTCTGCCATTGTCTAACTGCAGAGTCTTGACCTTTCTTTTAGTGTAATTTTCGACGAAGGCTTTGAATTCTTTAAACTTACTGAATACTTCATTTTTCCTTTTCAAGAAATATATCCAAGTCTTATGTGAGAAATCATCTATAAATGGAACATAGTATGCATACCCGCTAAGTGAGCTAGATGACATGGGCCCGTAGACATCTGAATGGATTATATCCAGTATTCCTTTCGCTTTGCTTTCATTACTGGGAAATGTCTTCTTTACGTTCTTTCCTTGCGCACATCCCATGCAAATGCCTTCATGCTTTGTTTCGATTTCTTGAAGTCTTGAAACTGCTTTACTTGCAATCGGTAATGCTCTATAGTGCACATATGCAAGCCTTCTGTGCCATAGTTCACTTGGCTCTATGGAGTCATGAATCAATGCTTGTTCAGGTTGTCCCTTCAACTTGCACAAGGCTCCCTCTTTCTCTCCAATCACTGTTGCATCATCTATTGTTTTTCCTTTTGGCTACATTAGGACTTGGCCATCAACGAATGCAACTTTCATTCCCTTTGCATCTAGTGCAGAGATGGAGAGAAGATTCTTCTTCAATCTTGGAACATATAGCACATCTTTCATCTTCAAAGATTTCCCAGAGTCTAGCTTCTAGGAAGCTTCTCCACTTCCTTTTATGGGGTATTTGTAATCATCCCCAAGTTTCACCTTGTGAGGTGACTCATGCTCAAACAGATTGACAAATGATTCTTTGTATCCCGTCATATGTTTGGATGCCCCACTATCTACAAGCCAATCATTGCTTCCATATGAGATAGTGCCCGTTAGTGTTGAGATTATGACATATTCTTCATCGCTTGAAGAATTAGTTTCTGCTTTGAGTCTCTTTATTGTCTGTTCATCATTTTCAGCGGTGTGAGCATTGTTAAACTAGTAGCAACAAGGAAGGTCTTCCTCAATGCATGTGTTCTTGTATGTAGAAGACTTAAATTAGGAAACTAGTTGTATTCAATTTATTTTTTGTAAGTTTACTTTGGAAAATAAATTAAAGTGATCTAAATTAACTTTAGTGAAACACTAGTTAAAGTGAAAGTGAAATTAGGGTTTTTGCTTTACCACTAGTTAAAGTGAAAGTGAAATTAGGGTTTTCTCTTTACCTAAAAGAGAGATCAATTGTTGGAGAGGACACACAAACTTGTTTTCCGACAGAGACAGGATACAAACAGGGAGAGAAAGTCAAACAAAGGATTTAGCTGGGAAGGCAGAGGAGCGACCAGCTGGATCACCGAGTTTCGTAAAGCTGGGATGTACACTCACACAGGAGGCTGTTGAGGTTTAGTTGGGATTTGCCTAGTGATTCTGTCGGGTATTGCATTCACCAGGTTTGGGTGAATTTGCAGTGATTGTAACGTTCCATATTTTCTCATAATAAAATCTATATCTGACTGCTGCACCGGTTTTTCCATCTTGGGTTTTTCTGAGGGTTTCCATACCCAAAATAATAGTGTCAATATTGTGATGTGATGTTGTGATTTATTTCTCAGTTTTATATTCCGCTGCATACTGTAAAAGATATTCATGTGTTGTTATTGGTAGATATTTTGAATGCACTGTTTAGCCCTAGTTGAATATTAAAGGAAAATTTACATGTTATCAGAGCTCTGGTGAGCTAAAGCTGAGAGATTTGTAACAGCACTGATAGATCAGGGGTAGATCTATAGGAAGACACAAACCTAGACTTCCAGATCTAGGGTTTGACATGTACACTTCCCTATGGCCACGCAGTTGAGAGTTGAGGATAGACTCCAAGGTGCTCAAAACTTTCCTACATGGAAAGAAAGGATCACAAGGATCCTGGACGTCAGTGATGCAGAGGAGCACATTGACTCCATGAAGGTTGCACCCACAGATCTGACAGATCTAGCAGCTTGGAAGAAGATTGATTCCAGAGCCATGCTGATTATCATGGATGGAGTGAAGGACCATATAGTCCCACACCTTTCTGGTAAGAAGACCGCAGCAGAGATGTGGACGGCTCTGGAGAGTTTGTACCAAAGCAAGAACAAGAACCGGGAGATGGTGTTGCAAGAGAGGATGCACAACACCAAGATGGCCAAGGGAGAAGGAGCGGTGCCTTATCTCACGAGGCTCACAGAGATCAGGGATGAGCTTGGAGTTGTTGGCTCTAAGACAGTGGATGAGGAGCTAGTTTGGATAGCCCTCAATGGCTTCTCTAAGCCATGGGACACCTTTGTGAAAGGTGTTGTGGCTAGGGAGAAGCTCCCTGATTGGCAGAGACTATGGGATGACTTTGTGCAGGAGGAGATCCGCATGGGTCAAGGATCAGGCTCATCCAGCAGTGTCCCACAAATTGTGGACGAGGAGGCTCTAGCCCTGAGAAGGAAGAGCAAGGGGAAGGCAAAGAGAAAGAAGGATGGTAAGAAGAACCTTGACGTGTCAAAGGTCAAGTGTTTTATCTACCACAAGCAAGGACATTTTGCCTCTCAGTTCCCAGACAGGAAGAAGAAGAGTAACACTTAGATGGTTGGATCTGCAGAGGTGGATGAGTTCAGCAGGAACTTCAATGAGAAGTTTTGCTTGATAGCTTGCATGGCAAGCACCACATCGAGCAGCATATGGTACATCGACAGTGGAGCATCTAGTCATATGACTGGACATAAGAGATTCTTCAGAGACTTGCAGAGGGTGGAACAGGGATCCACGTTGAGCTGGGTGATGATGCGCGGTATCAGGCGTAGGGAGTTGGCACTGTTTCGTTTGAGAGGGAGTCTGGCAAACCCCTCAGTTTTGCTGATGTGTTGTATGTTCCAGGACTGACCAAGAACCTTATATCATTCTCCACTCTAGAAGACAAGGGATATCAGATGAAGTTCTATGACCATAGAGTGTATATCAGGCCCAAGGGGTCAGATAGGAACTTGGATCGGGTGATTGGCAGAAGGAGTGGGAAAGTGTACAAATTATCACAAAAACAACAACAACAGGCAACAACAACCTACAAAGGCTCTAGGTAGCAGCAGCAACAGTCAGGGTGAGTTGTGGCATAGGAGGATGGCACACTTACACCATGGAGCACTGAAGCATTTGAGACAGGCAGTCATTGGAGTTCCTCATGTATAGGAGGAAAAGCATAATCACTGCAAGGGTTGTGCTTTGGGGAAGAACACCAGGAAGCCTTTCCCACAGAGTGAGCACAAGTCTAAGGAGCCCTTGGACTTGGTGCATTCTGACATATGCAGACCTATGAGTGTCCTTTCATTAAGTGGTTATAGTTACTGTGTAACCTTCATTGATGACTATTCCAAGAAGACCTGGATCTATTTCCGGAAGGCCAAGTCAGAGGTCTTTGAGAGGTTCCGAGAGTTCAAGAGTCTCATGGAGAACCAAACAGGAAAGAAGATTTAGGTGTTGAGAACAGACAACGGGGGTGAGTATACTTGCAATAAGTTAATGGAGTATTGTTCGATAGAGGGGATCAAGAAGGAGCACACTGTGCCCCATACCCCACAACAGAATGGAGTTGTAGAGCGGAAGAACAAGATGATGGTTGGAGCAGCCAAGGCCATGCTATTTGATCATGGATTACCAGTATTCCTCTGGGTCGAGGCATACAGGACTGTAGTATACATTCAGAACAAGCGTCCCCACACAAATTTGGGGAGGAAGACACCAGAGAAGGTCTTCACAGGCACCAAGCCAGATGTGAGTCACATTTGCATATTCGGCAGTGTCTACGATTGTCATGTTCATGCTGACAATAGGAAGAAGCTGGACTCTTCTGGAGAGAAGGGGTTACTTGTTGTTTTCAGTGAGATTTCGAAAGCATATAGAGTTTACATTCCTGCTCGTAGGAAAATCATTGTGAGTAGGGATGTCCAGTTCGATGAGGACAGGGCCTGCGGAGATCTTTGGACTTACCAGCAGAGCAACAGCCAGCATAGGAGTCGAGGGTCAAGTTGGAGGAGCCAGATGTATAGGCACAGGTACAAACATAGAGCATAGGTTTTGGTGATCAGAGGGAGTTAGGTGGACAGGATCCTACAGTCATTGACTTGGAGGATGAGCTGCAGCAGGAGATAGAAATTCAGCAGCCACAACAGGTTGACACTAGGCCAAGGTCCAAGTGCTTTAGGTCCATAGTACATGATTCCAGGCAGGTTGATCCTCCATAGAGATCTTTTAGACGGAGTGTACCACCAGAGAGGCTTAGTTACATGGCACTGATGACCGAGTTGATTAACTTTGATCCTTCCAGCTTCGGGGAGGCTGCACAACATGATGTGTGGTAGGAGGCTATGGTTGAGGAGTATGACTCCATTATGAAAAACCAGATATGGGAGGTTGTGCTAAGGCCACAAGGGAAAAATGTGGTGGGATCCAGATGGATCTCCAAGGTGAAGCATGCAACAGATGGAAGCGTGGAGAAGTACAAGGCGTGCTTCATGGCAAAGGGGTTTTCACAGAAGGAGGGCATTGATTATGAGGAGACCTTCGCTCCTATTGCCAAGTATTCTTCCATTCAGACCATTATCTCACTAGCAGCTTAGATGGGTTGGCATGTCCATCAGATGGACGTCAAGACTGCCTTCCTCAACGGAGTGATAGAGGAGGAGGCGTATATTGAGCAACAAGAGGGGTTTGATGTGGAGAACAGGGAGACACATGTATGCAGATTGCATTGAGCTCTTTATAGGCCCAAGCAGGGTTCTCGAGAATGGTACTCGAGGATTGACAACTATCTACGGGAGATGGGATTTCAGCAAAGTGAGGTTGACCACAACCTGTATTTCTTGACAGGTGAGGTGCCTCTCAAACTGGCCTTGTGTGGATGATCTCTTTTTGACAGGAGATGAGAGGCTGATTGGAGACTGCAAGTCTAACCTTGTAGTGGAGTTTGAGATAAAAGACCTTGGGCTGATGTGTTACTTTCTGGGCTTGGAGGTTTGGCAGAGAGATGGATGCTTCTTCATCGGACATGGGAAGTATGTAGTAGAGATCCTGAAGAGATTCAGGATGGAGGACGACAAGCCTATGGCCATAGCTCTAGTTTACAATTGGAGCATGATTGATGCATTAGGATCAAATGGATTTGATCCTACCTTGTATTGTCAGCTTATCGGATCACTTATGTATCTGGTCATTACTCCACCAGACATCAACTTTGTAGTCAACTCTTTGAGTCAGTTCATGGTGGACCCTCGGAGAGTGCATTGGACGGCTGCGAAGCACATACTTCGCTACATTAGAGGTACAATGGAGTATGGATTGGTTTATGAGCGTAGGGGGAGTGTACAGTTAGCAGGTTTCATAGATGCTGACTGGGAAGGATGTGTAGAGGACCGGAGGAGTACTTTAGGGTGCTGCTTCAGCAATGGATCAGGGATTGTCTCTTGGTTCAGCAGGAAGCAAAAGTCAGTTGCATTGAGCTCGACAGAGGCTGAGTATATGGCAGCGAACATGGCTGCTTGTGAGGGTATGTGGCTGAGGAAGTTACATGCAGGGTTGTTTGAGTGCGAGATAGAGGCTACAGTAGTTCACTGTGATAATCAGAGTGGCATCAGGCTATCTAAGAATCCACTGTTCCATGACCGGAGCAAACACATAGACATTAGGTGCCACTTCTTGAGAGATTGTGTTCAAAGGGGAACCATTCGGTTAGAATACATAGAGACAGATGAGCAGGTGGCGGACATTTTCATCAAGGCACTTTGCAGATAGAGTTTTGTGAAGTTCAGGGATAAATTAGGGTTGCTACCGAATCCCTTCCTCGTTAAGAGAGATTGTTAAACTAGTAGCAACAAGGAAGGTCTTCCTGCATGTATGTGTTCTTGCATGCAGAAGACTTAAATTAGGAAACTAGTTGTATTTAATTTACTTTTCCCAAGATTACTTTGGAAAATAAATTAAAGTGATTTAAATTAACTTTGGTGAAATACTAGTTAAAGTGAAAGTGAAATAAGGGTTTTTCCTTTACCACTAGTTAAAGTGAAAGTAAAATTAGGGTTTTCGCTTTACCTAAAGTTGTAAAAGAGAGATCAATTGGTGGAGAGGACATACACACTTGTATTCCGACAGAGACATGATACATACAGGGAGAGAAAGTCAAACATAGGATTTAGCTGGGAAGACAGAGGGGCGAGAAGCAGGATCACCGAGCTTCATACAGCTGGGCTATACACTGACACATGAGGGTGTTGAGGTTTAGTTGGGATTTGCCGAGTGATTCTGCTGGGTACTGCATTCGCCAGGTTTGGGTAAATTTGCAGTGATTGTAATGTTCCATATTTTCTCATAATAAACTCTATATTTGACTGCTACACCGGTTTTTCCATCTTGGATTTTTCTGAGGCTTTCCATACCGAAAATAATAGTGTCAATATTGTGATGTGGTGTTGTGATTTATTTCTCAGTTTTATATTCCGCTGCATACTGTAAAAGATATTCATGTGTGGTTATCAGTAGATATTTGAATGCACTATTTAGCCCTAGTTGAATATTAGAGGAAAATTTACAAGCATGATGTCTCTTCTAATTTAACTTCTTGTTGAAGGAGCCTCTGTTTCTGGGAAAATCTCTGGAGTAATGTCCCTTCTCATCACAAGTGTAGTATTGGATGTTGGAAGGATCTTTTCTGAATTTCTTTTGTCTTTTGTGATGATGGTCCTCCCTTTTGTTGTGATGATGATCCTCCTTCTTTGTATGATATCTTCTGTTGTGAATTGTGAGAGCTTGATCTTCAGTTGCTCCCATCTTCTCTTCTCTTGTTATGAGCCGAGCTTCTTCTTGTGTACATTCTTCCCAGAGTCTGTTGAAACTAATCAACCTCCTTTTGGCACATATTCCTTGAACGAATGAATTTGATGATCTAGGGAGACCATTCAAGGTGGTCATAACAATCTCTCCTTCTACATTCTCTTCGACCGCTTCAAGTTGTTCCTTGATTTGAGCAACCCTTGTGAAGTATGATTGCATGGTCTTCGAGTTTTGTATCTTCACATTCTTCAGTTGGTTCCTCAATATCATCTTCCGATTAATGTTCTTTCCTTCAAACAGCTTCGTCAAAGCATCAAACACTTCCTTAGGTGTCTTCAAGAATGACACATGGGGGATGAGATGATCCTTAATAGAATCTACAATGATTCTCTTGGCCTTGACCAAGTTCTTCTTATGGATAGACTTAGCCTCATCTCCCTCTTGTTCTATAACTTCCTTACTAATATACTGATCCAAATTATTTTCATCAAGGATCAGGGAGATCCTGTACTTCTATGCTCGGAAGTTGTCAGCTCCCCCAAGCTTATCCTCAAGTTGGGTATGATGAGTCATCTTGAATTGAGAATCTCGAATGAAAATAGCAAAGATTTAGATCTTACCGATTTGAGGTGTCCGGCCTGGTTCCGGAGTTGGCTGACCTAGGGTTTATTAGATAAACCCTAATTTTCCAAACTTGGAATTTTGGAATTCTGTTTGGATAGAAAGATGTGCCTCCTTGAGGCGAGTTGCTCAGTAAGGTCCTTTTCTGAAAACTGTGGTGGGGAGCCTCCGAAACTTGATGTCCTTGTTTCTTCCTACTGTGTCCCACAGTAATAAAAATTAAACTTCTCCAAATTTGAATCTGCTTCCACCAAAAGATGTGCCCTCCTAGGGCAAGTTAACATAGCCCTCTTTTGTTGATGATCTGTGGAGAGAAGACCTTGAACTAGGAAGCCCTAGTTTTTGTTGTTGTACAGTTCCTTCTTTCAGAGAGGCTCTTATACCATGTTAGTTTTTCTAATCTTATTCAAATCGATTAGGATCTTTAACAAAATACATAAGATAGACCAGATACACAAGACAGAAAGATTTTCCTCGGGGAAACCATAAAGGAGAAAACTCGACAACCTTTCTCAGAATAGTTTTGTCATGAAGACAATATCTCAAAATGGAAAAACCCAATACTAAAAGTCTTTTGCAGCTCTCTCTCTCTCTCTGCATGCAAACTTGAGTGAGTGAGTGTGTGTCTAAATGAGGGAGGGAGACTCCCTATTTATACACATCAAGTGACTGACCTAATTCCTTCACTGGGCCGACCTCTTACCCTAACAGGGATGACTTCACCTAGGGAGACTCCAAAAATACATTTCTTTATATTATTCTCTGGGCTACTGCCCAGACTTACAACGAAGGGTTTACCTCAATGACCATATACAATAATGACATCCCAAAAGGAGGGAAACACATCTCTAATGGTGGTACAACAATATACAATGATAATATACATCCGAATATCTTTCGAAGTTACAAATACAACAACACATGTCACAACTCTCAAATCAATTTCCAAAAGTGAATAATAACAAAACATGCCCAGAGAATTCGATTTGGCTGCTTTTATTACTTTTTTATTTGTGCATGCTGCATATGACTTAACTTACACATGCATGCAACTATAATGACGCATGTTGTATGCATTTTGGATTATGCTTCACATGTCACTCATGTCACTTGATGCTACTTAAGTGGTCATTTTTATCCACTGATGACTTAATATCACTACTAATTTTGTGCATTTATCCCGTGTGGCACAAATCATTAGTTAATTCTCTATTTCTTAGTACCTGCTCGAACCTATGGGAATTGAATAGGTTAGTTGGGTTGGTTCCTGTTGCTCAAGCAAAAGAGAACATTACATAGAAGGGAAGATAGGCCAAACATGTGAGAAAGGGAGGGTGCGACACACTTGAGTCTAGGAGGGACATTTTGCATGAAAGAGGGAAGCGCCTGGCCATTTAGGGCTAGGAATGCCTCTAGGATGGTCCAATAGATAGGATAGACAAGAGAAATAGGAGGGCGCACTAGTTTAGAAGTCTTGCTTAGGTGGGTTGTATGGGGATATGTGAGACTGCATAAAAATATGTTTAGGGGCTCACATTAGAAAGGGGAACTTTGTGTTATAAAATTAATGAACAGTAAGAACTTTAAACGTAAAGTTAGACTTATGGGTAAGCTCATTCTAACCTTATAACTTGTTTTTTACTTGACACATTCAAATTATTGTAAACCATTTGCAAGAGGGACTTGTTATCACACAAAATGTAGCTACCCACTAAAGGTATCCCATCAAGGACGGTAGAGGTAATGTAGCTAACCGGTGAGACCGCAAGGGCCTTGTCCACTACTAATGAAAGTTAGTTGTCACACCAGATGGGCTCTTGTCACTTTAGATCAATCTGGAGAATGATTAAGGAGGAGACCCTACTAGCCTATGAAGGCTAGCGCACCTACTCAAGACACTCTGAAGGATAGACAAATGATTTGTAAGGTGATTAAATGAGTAAGTAGATCTAGATCTAGGATATGAATGTGGTAGGCAAGGTTAGGACAAAGTTGGGGACGCTTAATGATAAGGAAAATTATCCAACTTATAATGAAAGATACCACAAGGAGGTTAGTAACGTTGATCTAGATAGATCTAGTCTAAATGAGGAAACCCTAATTGGATCCACCTAGGGTTTATGCAATTATGGATGAAGTGGACCCAAAAAAGTAGATCAAAACAATAAATGACTAGATTTGGATGCTTGAAGAGTAGATCTGTTGATTTAAGGCTGGTTCAAGCATACCCAATTGATAGATCTGAAAAGTTGACCAACAACCCAAGGAGGGCGCCCCACCTAGAGGAGACTAGTGCTAGATCCAAGGGTAAATGGAATTGGATTGAGATGAAACTTTAGATCTAGAGTTTAATTAATTATTCCTAAGTGGGTTTTGATGGTTGTCATCAAATAAGTACTCGATCTATCAAATCTACAAAGCTAGGGTTTGAAAGAAGAGGGTTTTATGGTGACAATTGGATTAAGCCCCAGAAAAATAAAATACATGCAAACGTACCTGGAAATACTTGCTACTAACCTTATATGGTGATGATCTTCCCTTTTCGATCAATTACGACTGTTTTCCATGCAAATGCCAAGTGGAATCGACTTGCCCTCCAAGAGACCAAGTGCTTCCTCCTTCTGGAAAAGAGATCTACCTGACTAAGAATCGATTTCCAAAAAGAGAGTGAAAATCGATGAAGAAAGAAACAATGAGCATCAAGATGATCACAAGATACAATAAAGATTCTCCCTGAACCCAAAACGATTTGTGGAAGAAGTATGGAGCTCAGTCACAATAGCGCCCCTATCAAATCACCATCTTCACCAATGGTACGGTCACCTACAAAAGTGTTAGCAAAGCATAGATCTGCAAGAATGCTAGAAATATAAAGACTTTCCAATCTCTATACAAGACATTCGACAAAGCTTCCAAGAGATTTTGCAAAAATAGTCTATTATTCCAAGAGCCAAAGAGTCAAAGTCCATTTTACAATGAGAGAGCATCTCAATATATAGATCTCTTTGATACTCAAAACCAAGATTCAAAAAGATCAAGGGCCAAGATCAAAAATTTACAATCACTCTAATCAACGGCTAAGATTAGTCGGACACTCAATACATAGATCAACTCACAATAGAAGGGAATGCACCCACTAGGACGCCTAAGGAGGGCCACACCACGTGAAAAGTGAGTAAAATATAACATAGCACATTGTGGGGGCTAGCATTAGGGGAGTCTTGAGGTAAAAAATGGGCCTCAAAACAAAAATTGTACAATTAAAATTCACTTTATAAGAACCAATGGGATTCAAGATGATGATGTCAACCATAAGGGTAAAATTTGTAAAAACAATGGAGAGAAAAATAAAAAACTATTTTTTCTTATCGTATTTTTTACATATCTCCTTATGGCTTCACCCAAATTTTGAGTTTGGAGACTCATTGGATGTGGAATTAAATTCTGCATCCCACCCATACCCAGATTGCATACTTCTGAGGTACACACGGCACCAAAAAATGAAAATCTCAATAAAAAAACGTATTTTAATATTAAAATATGTTTTTTATTGAGATTTCTTGTTTTTTGGATACCGTGGGTACATCAGAAGTATGCAGTGTGGGTATGAATTGGATGCATAATTAAATTATGCATCAAACGAGTCCCCAAACTCAAAAATACAATAAGAAAAAGTAGTTTTTGTTTTTCCCCTAAAAAATTTAGAACTTTTATTTTATTATTACAAGTCTTATTTTATTATTTCCCTTATGGGGCTCATTTTAGACCTCAAAACTCCCCTAATGGAGGTGAGACAAATCCTTCTCTAGCATGGCCCCATGGCACAATCGCAAGGTGTAATCACTAATCATAACATAAAGTGACTAAAGTGATTAGGACATCCACCTCAAAATACATCAAAACGCCCCCAAGTGGAGAATGCTAGGATGTGTGGACCCCATGAAGAGTGAAACTGATGCCGAAGGATGAATATGACTCCAACAATGTGCCTTAGAAACTACGTTGTTGGGAGCGGGAGCAGGAGCGAAAAACTAAATTTTCAAAGGATACCGATTTGGGAGCGTTTCGGGAGCGTTTTTTATATAATATATATTTTAATATATTTTGATGCATATATAAAAAAAACATGTATTATACCAAATTAGCTATAGAAAACATAGATATAACCATTAATACACATGTCACATATAACATCAATCATCTAGGAGCTATGACTTGTAGCATTGTCATCAAATGATTAATTATCAAATTTCAACATATAATATTTGCCATCAACAAACTCTAACAGTTTAACAGATAACATCAACCATGAAATGAAACAAAGCATCATAATATCATATTCAATACCAAAGAGTTGTAAGATCATACGATGATAAGAATCAAGATGCAATCTACAATTTAAACTTCAAACTTCAAACTTCAAAGTAGGCCATAATGTTTACAAAATAGGCCATAATAAACATAAAATACAAAGTATTATGATACTATCTACTAATGTACTAAGTTTTCCTCTTGCCAAGAGAAACTTCCAATTTTTTTTCTCGTGTTCTAGGCGGAATAGGAGCTACTGAAAGTGATCGTGGAACACGAGAAGAAGATGAATGGCCCCCACGGATTGCCGAACGTTGTGAAGGTAAAGGTAAAACTGCTGCATCTGGAAACCTGCTGGTGGTTGGGGGTGGCATCTCTGATGTATGAAACAGATCACCCAATAGTTCATCCTCCAAGCGCTCTAATGCAATGGCTCCATCCTCCACATTAGCCTCCTTTGGATTGTTGTCCCAAGTCAAAAAGTTCTATCATTCTTGGCCGCTTCACAATAATGGGACAACAGCCTCAAGTTTAGTGCACATAAAACAAACTTTTGGTTCGTTCTGTATTCAAACTATTTCTCTTGACGTTTTGGATGAAGCTGTAGGTGCTCCAACACCTCTTTGCAGAAGAACTATTGACAACCTGTGAAAGCACCCTCACCGCCAATTTATGCAAATATGTGGCACCACTGCCATACATGTTCCACCAATGGACAGGATCCAACCTCTCTCGATCTTTGGTTGCATGTAAGGTACCAAAGACTCCATGTTCACTGATGTATTGGCTCAATTCACTCCGTACTTGAGCACACTCCTTATCAAGGACCAACTTGTCTAATGCAAGCATATACCCATATTGCACGTCTGGATTTGTGTGTGGTCTTTTCCTTACTCCACCGCCAGGTGTAGGTTGGGCCAACCAAGATGGAGAATAATATTTTGGGGTAAGGACATATGCAAGGGCATGGAGTGGAACAATCAAATTATCCCCCCGTTTGACCACATGTTTATGAATATGGTCATACAAGATTGCATCTCTTTGCTCAACAATGTCTTTGATATGACCACGCATGTTATCCATTTGCTCATACACCTCCCCAATCACCGGTTGATCTGTATCTGCAAAACAAATCATATTATAAACGGGCTTGGTGAACTGTAGAACATATTTAACTTGTGTCCAGAAATGACCATCAAGAACGGTGTCTCCACCTCCTGAAAGTCATGTCTATCAGATGCGCTTGCAGCTCTGTCTTTCAATCCTTGTCATAAATCACTTGAGACATTACTAGCCAATGCCTCTCTTACCTTCAAAATCCTCCTGAAAGTGAGGTAGTAGCTACCAAATCTAGTCTTCGCAATCGTCAATAGCTCCAACCTAGGGTGATTGCAAAAAATGTGGTGGGCCATGCTATGATTGGTGATCAATTTTATCATTTTCTTACCTCTCTTGTACAAGGCACCAATCCATCGGTAACTAGGGTCCTTCATCTTAACAATATCATGCATCAAAAGGTTCAATGTGTGAACCAAACACACTGACCAAATTATGTTGGGATACTTATCCTCAATGATTGCTCCTGCTTCCTTGCAATTAGCAGCATTATCTGTGATGACTTGAATGACATTGTATGGCCCAATCGTTTAAATGATTTCAAGTAAAGTATCTACAATATTGATACCAGTCTTGTAGCGATCTGAGTTGGCATGAGCTAAAAGGAAGATCGCCCCACTAGCAAACGCACCAAGAATATTTATCTGTGGCTTGCCTTTAACATTTGTCCACCCATCAAATACAATGGATACCCCATATAATGACCAATCATTTGTAAACTTTCCAAGAGCACTATTGATTTTGGTCTTTCCCTGTCAAGTCCCACGGTTCTAGCTTTGTCATACCCAGGGCTCCTATATCCGTTAGGGGCACCATTGATGGCTTGTACCATTTCATGCCAATAGGGTGAGCAAAGAACATTGAATGACACACCACATGCATAGAGAAACCTGTAAACTTTTGAATCCACATCATCTCTGCAACCAAGCTCAAGGAAATCTGATAATGTTTTTTGCATAGGCGAGAATCCACTAGCATGGGTGGATGATGATCTAGATCCACCACTAAACATTCTATGTGAGGATTCAGATTCGACCCTTGATCTCTTGGAATTGTTTTGGGCGGCCTCTTCTTCCATGTTGTATTTGTTTCTTTCTTTAGCTGACACTTTGTCACATGTTTTGGCTCTAGTAGCCTTACCTTGATCACATGGCATAATCCCACACAAATGCTTTCTCAACCAGGTATATGAACCTATGTAATTTTTATTACAATGGAGGCATTTAAACTTTGTGGTTCCACCCCGTCTCCCTCCCCCAAGCCTTCTCACATACTTCCACAAAGGTGTTGTGTCTTTTTTTGGCCCCTCATCACTCTCAATCTCCTCCTCCTCCTCCTCTCCCTCTTCCTTCTCCTTTCCATGGTATGTGCGGCGCCCTATCTCTTCATCCTCATCATTGCCACCACCATTATGAGAAGAATTGGAACCAAAAACAAAAACCACATACCCATCATGCTTGTTCATTCAATATGAGAATCACTTCTTGCATACAATAGAATGATGGAGAAGAAGAAATTGGAAAGAGTAGGAAAAGAACACATACAAGATTTAAAATTTTAACATAGTGAAATATTTTTTTCTAAAACAAACAAAGATTGGGTTTTTAGAGCCTACCTCTTTAGCTCTTCATGGATGGNTTCCTTCCAAGCTCTCACAAATAGAAGCTTTCAATCTCCCCTCCAATCTCCCTTCCAAGCTCCTACAAATTTGCTCTCAAACAACTAGCAAAGCCACTCGAAGCCCTAGCAAGATAAAAGAAAACAAGCAAATGAGGAATAGAATGAGTCCAAATGGAGGCCAATAGAGTTTATTAACACTAATTAAACCCTAGACAATCACCAATTTTATTTTTTAGCAAAAATGAAAAAAATGGAAATTTTTTTTCCAAGCCTTGGAATCGTTCAAGGAGCGATATTTAGGGTTGGAATTGATCCGAGAGTGCTGGGGAATCGCATCGGGAGCATCGCTCTCTTAGCAATTCCGAAAAAAATAGGGAGCGTTTTTTTTTTGAGGGAATCGCTATTCCTAAAATCACTCCCAGGAGGAAACGTGATTCTAGGAGCGATTCCTCATCAATTCCTCCCGGAGCGCGAATCGAGAGCGATTCGAGTAGGGTAGGAGCGATTCCCTGTAGCCTTGCTTAGGAACATAAAAATGCTCATATCTCATTGATGATTGAACATGGACGTCAACTGACTGCAAAAATGAATCTGACATTATAGAAATATGGTAACATCGACTGGTTACACTCTATGTACCCCTTCTGGTGCCCTAGGAGATCCAACCATCAACTACAAAGCATTTTATTTTATTTTTTTGAGGCCAAACTGCTGCAAACTGATAACATGACCCATACCTGATTTGTAAGCACCTGAACCTGAAAACTGAGTCCATTGGACTCAAAATGTCCAAATCCACTAGGAATGAGTACCCATACACCATATGTCCATAAAAAATGTATGTCAAAGGCCCCATCCATGTCAGAATAATAATAATGAAGCCTGTAAATGTTGATAATCATGAAAATAACTCAAGCCATCATAATTAACCATCATCCGAAGCATGAATATGTCTAATGGACACTAACATCATCATCCACAATCATTGGCCAAAACTCATCTCGGACCTTGCTTTTTTCTAGGTCAAACTGGGTTGACCACGACAAGAATGATCAAATTGATGACCCAAGGGAAAAAACTCTGATGCTGCAAGTATAAAATGGATATAGCATGCTCAATTATCTATGTTAGTAGTAAGACTCAAGTACAAGTGGCTTCTAATGGAAATTATAAGCACAATATATATGCATATAAATAATATTATCTAAATCAAAGCAATTAGTTGCTCTAAACAAGAACTTCTAGTGTATACTTATTTATAGATTTGGCCATTTTGCTAGTCAAGGGTGAAGGTGAATAAGACAGGGTAAGGCCAAGGGAATGATTTGACACTTGACATTGTAAGCATCTAGGCTAAAGGAGAAGGGGATCCACACAACACGTAGCTATACTCGGTGAACAATAGGGAATGGTGGTGTCTCACAAGTGGGTGGAATAATGAGAATGTTCCACTGGACTCTAGACAAGCAACCTTTTTGAAACATTTTTACTTGCACAAACAAAGACACTAGTCAACCTCCAAAGGCAAGTGCCATGGAAAGCCTTCTGGGTTCCCAGAAAATGACAAAGGAATAACCCTCAGAAGTTAGCCTCACCCAGTTTCCCTGTAGGGGCAAATGAGCCGTACATTATACAATGAATGAGTGCTCATCCTTTGGCCATTATCTCTTTTAGAACATTATTTTATTAACTAGCCATCCTCCAAGAGCAGGTGCCTTGAATAGCTTGGCATGCCTCAGATAATGACTCGGTATGAACTCCATTGCCCACCACCATCCATAGGTGCGATGGAATGACCATTATGTTGACCTTTGGGGGCAAACTACCTCACATCATACAAAGGATGAGTGCTCATCTCTTGACAACTTGCTGACTTTTATTTTTATTTTCCATGGTGTCTAAAAACATTTTTGTTTTGCTAGCTAGGCATTCATTTAGATAAAACAGTTGAGTTTTGATGCCTTAGCGTCTAAGGACACTTTTGGTAAAGACTACTTGGGTTCAAGACCTGGAGGAAGACAATCCTTGTGATAAGAATCACACGAACCAACTCCAAGACACAATTTAAACATGGAGACATATTCCAACATAGAGGTGAAGGTGTGGGAAATCCTAGATGTTACTAGTCAAGTTACAAGTCAGGGCTAAACAGAAAAAAAGGAAGGCAACGAATGTATCAAGACAGTGAAGACAGTGGGAAATGACCAAATCCATACTACAAGTAGGGGATGACCAATGAGTATACAAAATAATCTCTTGGATATAGCATCTATATCACTTATAGTTTAGATTTCAGAAGAAACAATAAAATATTGCCAATATACAACCACTATCAACCAAGTCTCACTACTAAAATAGGCAACAGAGCATAATCAGAATCCTTATGTACAAATCCATATATCACTTGGGTCATATACTTGCACCTGATCTGAACAATTAGAAAGGCACTGAAGCACTATTGCTACTATACATCATGGGCACTACCATAATTCTGCTCTGGGTCATGAAAAATGGCTAACTTAGTCATTAAATATGGGGTCATGAGGCGCAATCATGGCATAGAACTAATCAAACTGAATGCTCTAGATCTACTGAAAGAGAGTGATCATCAACTGGAGGCTCATCATCTGCTGATCTCAAAGTAAAGGACTGGCTCAAAAATGTGCTTAGGACTGCTCCAGAACAAGGGTAGCCCAACTATTTGTTAGTTTTTCTAATCTAATTAACTTGATTAGGATCTTTATCTGAAATAATAACAAGCACAACAAGATACACGAGATAGAGCAGATACATAAGACACAAAAATTTTCATCGGGGAAACCATAAAGGAGAAAATCCCGCAAACTTCCTTAGAATAGTTTCGTCACTAAGACAATATCACAAGATGGAAAAACCCAATAAGAAGAATTCTCCTGCAGCTATCTATCTCCTCCTTGTCTCTCTCTCTCTCTTCATGTGAACTTGAGTGAGTGTGTGTGTGTATAAATGAGGGAGGACACCTCCCTATTTATACCCTTCAAGTGACTGACCTCCCAACTTGACTGGGCTGACCTCTAACCCTAACAAGGTCGACTTCTCCTAGAGAGACTCCAAAATCACATTACATAATATTATACTAGGAACTATTGCCCCGACTTACAACGGAGGTTGTACCTCAAGGACCGTGTACAATAATGATATCCTGAAAGGAGGGAAACACATCTTCGATGGGGGTACGACAACATACAATGATAATATACATTAGAATATCTTGTGAAGTTACAAATACAACAACACTCCCTCTTAACTAGGAAGGTATTCTCTCTTGCCACAGTCATCAACATATCTGGTCAAGTCATCATCACGAAGTCATCATTAGAGCGTCTGCCATAATCCTCATCTTGTCGATCATTGAATATACTATCTGTCATTGGAAGTTTCTACAGAGCCAGCCTTGTTTCATGCTAGGTGTAGGCATAGTCCTCATCCAGGTCTTCATTATATCCATAAGCAAGCCATCGCGTAGGTATAGCCCAAGACCATTCATTACACTGCCAATTCAATCACTTGCATCTCCTACCGTCATCTCGTCGTATCCAGATCATCTCATTATTATGCACAAAACAAAGCAAACAGAGCACACAGAGCACAACCCAGATGCAGACCACCTGCATTCTACCAACATGGGAGCATGCAAGGATCTGTCACCTAGACAACTTGCATCTTCCACTATGCGAGAATAGCCTAGGAGCACACCAAGTGCATTACGTCTCTCCTCATCTCCAACATGGGAACAAACACATACAAGGACTGATTACAACCGAACAACCTGCGTACCACGCCAGGATCTTTTCCGTTCCCGCTCAACCTTAAGGACTTATTACATCCGAACAACCTGCGTCCAGGTTCTTTTCCATTTGGATAACCTTCCGAGACTTATTATGTTTGAGCAACTTGCGTACCACGCTAAGATCTTCTACACTCCATGACAACCCACATGACTCATTACATCCAAACAACCTACGTCCTATGCCAGGATCTTTTACACTTTAGATAACCTATACGAGGACTGATTACGTCCAAGGATAACCTGCATACTACACCAGGACTGATTACATCCGAGGAAAACCTACATGACTGATTACGTTCGAGCAACCTGCGTCCTACGCCGGGATCTTTTCCACTCAAGGACAACTTGTCTCTTTTCCCATGTGTGATATCATTAATTTGTGTCTTCTGGTCTCTTGTCATCTCTAGCATAGGAGCACGCCAAGATCTTTTACGTTGCTAAACAACTTGCAACTCTAACTATGCTAGAATTTGTTACTCCCTCTTTCGAGAGGCCTTGTTCTAGATCACATCAAGTCTTTCTCTGAAGTACTTGAACTTCAATCTAGCTAGAGGCTTGGTCAATACATCAGCTATTTGCTCGTCCATTGCCACGTACAGGAGCTTCACTGCTCCTCTCTGCACCATATGCCTGATATAGTGGAACTTGATCTCGATGTGCTTCGATTTGTCACGGAACACCGGTTTCTTCGACAATTTCATGCAACTCTGGTTGTCGCAAAAGATACAAGTCGTATATATCTGTAGATCAAACAAATCAGTTAGTAGCTTATGCAGCCATACTGCCTCACAACTAGCCGAGCAAGTGACAACATACCTTTCCTCGGCTGTACTCAGCACCACCCAGGACTGCTTCCTGCTAAATCAGGAGATAATGTCGGATCTCAAACTGAAGCAACAACCCGAAGTGCTCTTCCTATTAGTGGCACTACCTGCCCAATTTGAATCAACATAACTGTGCAAGTTAATTTTCTGATTTGCATCATACTTGATTCCATAATTCATTGTACCCTTCAGGTACCTCAATACATGCTTTGCAGCAGCCAAGTGAACATGTCTTAGATTCGTCAGGAACTGGGTCAGGGCGTTCACAGCAAAGCATATGTTTGATCTCGTATTAGTTAGGTGCATCAATGAACCAATCATCAGACGATACATCGTTGTTGTAGAGGAAAGTTTCCTATGGCTAGGGTTTAAGAGGCCATCAACGTATTGGGGTTGAAAGAGAGATGCATATAGTTCTGCAAGTATATATAAGCAAGTTCAGAGATTGGAATGGTTCATACCTTAGCCAAACGAAGGTTGATCCAAGTAGCCCTTCAATCCTCCTCTTGCTCCAAGAGACCTGCAAAACGAGTTATAGCTTCCTCAAACCAATATGACCACATATAAAGCAATGATAATCAAATAAACATGAAATAATGGTCTAACTAACATCATCATATGATCAAAACAGAGATTCAAACACACATTGAACAATGATTTGGGAAGAAGGACATCACATCTTTATTAATCATGAAAAGAAGTACAGATATACCTTCTCTCCAAGTTGGGTACCTCACTAAATCTTGATCTGGTTCTGCTGCTTCTCTTCTCCAAGGAACTTAGCCTGCAAGCTTTGCAACACAAGGAGAAAGCTTCTAGGGCAAAGTTGGGGGAAAGAGAGTCCCAATTCCTCCAGCATAACAATGCAAAGATTCCAATCCCCTCTCATGGACCTCCCTACCTCTATTTATATGCTTGTGAAGAGATAGGGTCGAAGGAAAAGTAGTTACAACTGAAGGAGTCAATTGCATAACCACCCAAACTACCCAAACTTTGAGAAACTTCTTTTTTTGACATCTACAGGAAAAACACACAAGTTTCAGAGACAACAGTCGCGTACATACGCGGGTTTCAATGTCAATAGTCGTGTTTGCAAAAGGATACGCGAGTTCTAATGACAGTAGTCGTGTACACACGCGGGTTGCAATGTAAATATTAGCGTATTCAGAGGGACACGCATCTGCAATATAATAAATCGCATGCAACATGCAGGTTTCCTTAAGGAAACTCGCGTATACATAAAAAAATCTCATTTTTAGGGTACTTCTGGACATTTTCAGACTTTGGTGTCTTCTGGAAAGTTTTAACTAACTCAAATACCTTTCCAACGGTGCGGAGAAGAGGTTAAACAAAGTTACAGAACGCAAGATATGGATCCTCCAAGTTAGGTGTTTTTTCAGCGACTTTCATGAAGTGTCGACATGCGACAGAATCATGGGAAAGTGGTCACAGGCAGAGATGTGTAATTTTGGGTTATAACAGATGCCCCCTAATGTATAAGATTAGAGGGAAAGACGATAGCTGAAATACATTATAAAGGAAACGACTGAGTATGGAGAGAGCAGAGAATCCAAGGTCGAAAGACTCGAACAAAGGTACCTAAAAGAGAGATAAATGTCAGACAAAACTGATCTCTGGTACATACACGTCCATATACAAATGATCGCCATAAAGATACAAGCAGATCCAACATGTGCATAGCTGATGTAACTATCATGGTCACACAATATGCAAAAATGCGCCATATCAAATCTAAAGGAGTCATGGCCGCAAATGAACAAGGTGGATCCATACTCAACAATCGATCATAGCCACAAGAATACAAGGTGGATCTATGTCTCATCAAAATATCATATGAAGTGTGACACGGTCTTTTGCAACTCGAGCAATAGCAAAAGATGACGATGCTACTCTGCCCAAGGTCTTCAATCCAAACCGCCCAAAAATGTACGAATCCTATCCATGCGAATAAGGAGTTCGAGTCGAACATGGAGGAAACCGTTTGATTACCTGTTAGTAATGAGAACCGTTAACAAACGTGAGGGAAACCACCATTAATGAAAATGGTCCCCAGGGTACCTAGTACATTCTAACAAGTGTGAATACAAGAACTTGAAGTCGAACACTTGAAGAATCCCATCGAGTAGGAGACAGTAAGATATTCCCACTACCCAATAGCAAGGGAAATTGCCATTGATGACTGCAATCCCCAAGGTACTGTCTCATTCCCAGAGCAAGATGTGTTGTAGTCGATAGGAAGAGATCCGTTGGAAGGAGGGCATTAAGGCATCTTTCATCATCCAACATGAGGTAAGTCAAAGACTAATTGGATCTGGAATTGGTACAGAATCTCACGACAAGGACCACCGAAGACATGATGTAATGAACTGATACCAGGGAATGGCCAACACAAAAGGTCAATGCAACTGCAGAATGGCCGACAAAGGTTTATCCTTGAACATTGAGCACGATACAAAAGTGACTTAGGCAGCTTTTGACAGAAAGAGACCAACAACACAAATCTGCAATGTAGGAGATGTTATTCACTAATTTTGCACTTAGTTGGATTAGCTGAGGAGCCGTCGATTGACAAACATGTTCAATGTTTGATTCCAGTGTATCAGTGGATCCTTTTTCATGTCTAGCAAATATTGGCTAGCCGGTTTTTCATTTGAATAATTTTGACCATGGCCCTGCGGGGCTTGTAATAAAATGTGCTAGTAGGGTATTTTGAGTGGTTCGGTCTCCTAAGACATAGAATCTCAACTAAGGTATAATTGACGAGGTTTTTCTCCTGCTTCCTCCAAAGCTGGAATGCTCGATTTTGAATTCTGGGCCTTGGGGGGTTATTAGAGCCCAACTAAGTGTTTATAAACCTACTAGGCATTGTTAGAATAGAGCATGGTCATGTCCTAAGTCAATAGGACCTTTAAAAATTTTCCAAAAAAAATTAACTGGACGGGTTAAAAAATTTTTTTTTTTAATTTTTTAATTATTTCCCAAAGTTTTTTTATTAATTTTTCCATAATTTAAATGGAAAAATCCCGTTTGTAATAAGTTAGTCATTCGGACCTCGAATTCAGTGATTGAAGGCTCTAACCTTAAGCCAAAAATCATTATGGATCGGGCAGCCAGTCAGATCCAACTTTCAGATCATCAATCGGACACATAACGCTCATTTTCTCAAAAAAGTCATTTTCGAGGAAAAAAATGATTATTTTGGAGAAAATTAAAAGTCTCCAAATTAATCCAAATTCAGCGAAATAAAAGGCTAAATGAGATCTCAATGGGCATTTATGATGATTGGAGTTATCATAACTCAGCTTCAGTCAGCATTCAGTGAATAATAAAGTCATTTAACGGATTTGTCATCTCCAGCTAAACTCTCGATATGGATGAAATGGAGAGCACTGATTGGTTTGATGATTTGATCGAGGTAAAGACTGAAGATTACAGCAGCAATGGCTCCTCCATACCTAAGTTGTGGCCTCACCTACCAGCTCACGCCTCCCTTCATCATTCACGCCCCTCTTCAGCAGGAGGGCGTCATCCACATGTGTGGGCTCAGTTATGGTTTGTTTGCAGTGGTTAGGGTTGGATTGGGGGCGCCTTGCCTAGGTGGAGGCCTTCCCTCACTCCCAGCTCTTCATTTTTAGGTCTGGGCTCTCAGTTATGTGCCGAGCCGATCAGGTTATGTGATTTGGTTTTAGGGTTTTAGCTTGATCTCGTTGTATAAATAGAGGCTCTTTCGGCTCTATTTGGATGGAGAATTTGTGCAAGTACACTCTGGAAAAATTTGTAATATCTTTTGAATTTGAATAAAGCAAGAAGACTTTGGAGGTCCATGTGAGAGTTATTTGTGTGCTATGCTTCAGCTTGTTCAAGGTGATACCATTCTTAGCTCATTTCTTTTGATTCTGAGGTATATGATCTTGTGATTAGAAGGCTAACAATCTAGCACAATATTATTTGATCAATGCTTTTCTCTTAAGTTTTGTGGCTTTCAGGTATTCTCCCAAACACAAGAGGTCTTGTTTGGTTTATGCATTCATTCTACAGGTGCCTAAGGGAGTCTTCTACTTTAAGAAATTGAGAAACGAAGGGTTTGCTTGCCTCATCCATCAGACTACAAACTTCAAAAAAATCTCTTCGTTACATTGGTTACTACAAAGTGGATCTACATTTTTACAGGATTTATCCTATCGATTTGCTTTCCAAGTAGTGCAAGTATTCTCAATTTATTCACATTTCTAAATCTTGCATTATGATTGGCTAAAGTAGATCAAAGATTCATACTTTGATCTACTTGTTGGGTTTGGATTTACTTTTTTAATCTTTAACTTTTACTAGATCCAAGATCTTTGTCTCATTTCAAATTTGTAAATCCATCATTCTTTTGTTTGCTAGACTTTTGTCTTGAGAAGTACTTTGGGGTTTGTCCCCAATTGCCACATTGTTTTGCGTGCCACTTTTCTTTCCCTGCTATCTCTTGCACATTTTCAGCTAGCTGGAAATTTCAAGACTAGCGCTTAAAAGTCAATATTTTGACTTCTTTTTTCCTTGGAAAACGTGCACGAATTTTCTCGAAAAACGTGCAAATTTTTCACTTTTAGGCTTGCTGGTTTTTTCTGTGTTTTTTCATTATTTTTTAAATTCTGGAAATTCATAAAATAAGAAAAATTTTCGAAAATTTTCCAAAAAATTAATTTTTCTAGTTTTTGTACTTTTTCTCGAAAAACGTGCAAATTTAAGCTTACTGTTTTTTGCTTTTTTTTTGACATTTTTCCAATGTTCCCCCAAGTTTCCAAGTTTATGGGACAGGGGGACGCAGGAGCGGGGAAACGCACATTTGGGACGCGTGGAGACCACCCCCAAATTTAGGGATATTCAGGGGGGACGTCTCTAAAATTATTAAAATAAAATAAAATATCAAAAATAATAATTCATTTGATGTATATTAATGATTGTGCAATGTAAATACTAAATCTATCACTTTATTTTCTAAGTAGGCCAAGTAGGAATTTTAAAATGTGAAAATAATGGGAAAACATTAAAAAAAAATTCCCAGGGGCATGGTTGGGGAGGGAAAGTTTCGCCCAGGAGTCCCCAAGTCCCCGGGACGCAGGATACGTGGAAACGCGTCCTCGACCCTGCAGGACGCGTCCCCGTGGAACATTGCATTTTTCTGTTATTTTTTAACTCTGGAAATTAGCCTAAAAATCAGAAAATTTTCGAAAATTTTTCAAAAAATTATATTTTTTAATTTTTTCAACTTTTCCTCGAAAAACGTGCAAATTTAAGCTTGCTGTTTTTTGCTGATTTTTTAACATTTTTTTGCTATTTGCCAATTCTGGAAATTAGCCTAAAAATTAGAAAAAATCTTAAAGTTTTCTTTCTCCAAAAATTTCAAGTCATTTCATTGAAAAACATGCATTTTGAGCCATAAGAGGCAAGCTTTTCCTCTAATTTCCAAGGTCTGATTTTTTTTGGTTTTGTTTTACTGTTTTGGGCTTTTGTTTATCTCATTAACCACTTGGCATCTTGTTCACTTTCATCTTTTCGAATCATAGGTTAAATTTGGTTTCCTAACACTCTTACTAGTACTTGTTTAGAGCTCTTATCCACAAGTGAACTAAAAACAAAACCAAGCAAGAAAGAGCAAGCAGAACTAGATCCAAAGACAAGGATCCAAAACCAAAAAGAAGTCATTCTCCTCTATACAAACTCATAAGAGTTTTTCATTTTTACTTAAGTTAGTTCTCAAAAGTCCTTACAAGGATTAAATTCCCAAGGCATTTGTACTTCATTAATAAAACAAGGCTAAGTGGGATAAGGCCTCCCATACTTTGTTTTTCTTCCCCATTTGGGGAAGAGTGTCTTTGTTCTTAGCTTAGATTTATTTCAAGTACTTAGAGTAGTTTTATTTTTTGCAAAGTAGATACTAATTGTTAGTTTAGTCATCTCATCTTTTGTTTATTTGAACTACATCATCTTTATGTTCTTATTTCAAGCTGCTTGTCTTTTAACAAAGAACTAAAGTCTCTTGAACTTGCCATAACACAAGTCAAGAGCACTCTCTATCGGAGAGCATTCCCACTGTATTTCCTTGCAGCAAGCATATAGTTTAGTTAAAGTCTTTTGAACTTCCGTCATAAGACGAAGTCAAGAGTGCTCTCTGTCGGAGAGTTGAACTGTGTGCTCCTAATAATAAAATCTTTCCAACTCACATTTCCCCACTTAAAATTTACCTCGTTGCTATCCCTCACCTAGTATGCTCTGCCGACCCTGAAAAGTTGGACTCGTACTCAGAACGGTGATCGGATTTGTTAATCTTGCAAGTGATAACATAATAAAACTTTCACCCCATAACCAACGCACTGACGTTGTCTCGATAAATACTCAGGTAGTGGGTAAATTCCAAGTGTGGGCGCCAGGCAACCCAATCCGGACACTCGCTGGTTAAATTCTTTGAACACGTAGCTTGTGATTTTAGATAGGTCCGTCATGTCTTCGAACGGAGCCACTGAAAGTATTTCTGGTTAGGTTTCCTAGACACCTTAAGCAAGATCATCTTTAAAATCCTTAAAAAATTACCAAGAGCACGCACACAATCTAACATTCACTGGTTTAATTTCTAGACGTGTGTTTAATTCTCTGGTGCATTTCAGCTTCATTGACTCCATAAGGCATTGGTCCTTGTTTTAATTTGCATAATTATATTATTTGATCAATTGTCAATGGTTTATTATAATTGCTATCACTGAATGCTTAATTAAAGTCTAGAATTTAAACTTATCTTTTAATCACTTGTTGCAACGTGGATTACTCTTTGATTTTGTGTCACATTTATAACAAGTATAACACCTTCAAATCATACTAACTCCTAAACAACACCCATCCGCATCCGGAACCTTTAAGAACACTTTAACAACTTAAGAGCCATAGAAACTCTTTTGTAGGGACTACCCCCCTTGGCTTCGTTAGGAGTTAGCCTAAACGGAGGAGCTAGGAGTAAGTGATAGTACCTAGCTCTGTGCTTGCCCCCAAGGTCACACCTCTCCCACTTTCCTAAGTGAGAAGACAACTTTCAATTGATTTCAGCTGCTGGTGTGCAATCAGCGGACAATATCTTTTGGCGCCATTGCTGGGGACAAATCTTTTTGTTCTTGGACGACCTCTGTTTCTTTTAGTTTTTTACCTTTTTTCCCTTTTTGGTAGATATTTAGTCCAATCACTCTCTGAAATTAGACTTAAGTCCACCTGGCGACTCCACTGTCAGTTAACATCTCAAGGTATTCGACTAGAAGAGACTCTGAAGGTTTGTTCAGTTTCATCCCTGACCCTGAAAAAGTCTATAGGAGGAGACTGAACAAACTAACTTCTCGTAGGATCCTTGCAGAACTTGGATCAGAGTCTGTTTCAGACATCCACCTTCTATTTTAAGAAAACTTAGAAAATTTTCAAAACAATAACTATTTTCCTAACACAATGGGTGAGTTTTTTATTCAAGCTCAATTTCACTCAGATAGCAGGTCAGCCCCATGACATTCCCGAAAAAGCTATTGATAAGCTTGTCACTTTCATAGGCATTGATGCCTCTACCTCTGCTAAGCAACATCTCAGATATTTTTCAAAACACTGTGGTGCCTATGTCAGGGGTACTGACAAACATGAAGATGTATACATGACCCTTTTTGCTCTATCTTTGGATGTTAAGGCTGGAAACTGGTATGACAACTTGCCGAACAACTCTTTCTCTACCAAGTTCGTCGGAAAAATTGGTAGCAAAAAAGAGCCTAGACATCTACTGGTAGCCTTGACTAGTATGAAGAAATCTGATACGGAAACCATGGATGAATTCAACGATAGGTTCACAGAGTTATCAAATTCCATCCCTGCTACTTATGCTCCTCCTGCAGCGTCCACTTTGGATTATTACATAGAAGCATTAAGTGGCAAGATCCAGTACCAGATTAGAGACAAGGAGCCGACCACATTACTTCAGGCTCAGAATTTGGCCATTAAAATTAATAAGAATATGCAGTCTTCAAGAGAGTCAAACATCCAGGGTTACTCCAGATCATTGACGACTCTGAAAATTATGGAACCTAAAGGAAAAGAGCCATCAAACGAGGCATATGAAAAGAAGCTCATGGACTTAAGAGAAAAAATGCAAGACATGGAAAGGAAGTACTTAGCACAGATTAAAGAGGTTCAGAATCGAGTCATAACTGTTGAAAGAACTCAACCTCCACCACTGCTTAGAACATTTCCTACAAAACCAACATGGCAAAGAAAAAATCCCAACCATGAACAGAGGCCTCCTCATCAGCTAGAGGCCGTTAATGTGGTTGAAACTTACACGCCATTTTGTAAGGCATGTGAAGACCTTCATGAAGAATCTTCTTGCTATTATGCATGCTATGTTCAGGAGTATGGATTTCTAGAGGGTTGTGGTCCTAAAGCATCATCAAGCGAGCCTGAGTACATAAATTATGTAGGTGACATGCATGATATTTCCGAAGAAAGTTGGAGAGAGGAAAAACAATATTCAAGAGAGCCTGAGTACATTAACGCAGTTGGACAACTCCATCCTTTCACCACAGGAACCCGGTGTCAAGTCGAAGATTATAATCAACAATTGGATAAGCTCACAAAAAACTTTGGTACTAATCTTACAAATGAGCATAATGATGATAGTTTGGAAGGTTTACTACCTTGTGACCTTTTTTCTGAAGAAGATGACTATGATCATGAGGAGGGATATAGCCAGAGATATGATACAAGTGAGGAAGAATCCCTTACATCTGAGATGGATAACTATGAGACTTTAATGGAAAATCAAATCTTAGAAGTTTCATGTGATAATAGTCCTCCATGCTCTCCACCGGATGACAAATATTTGGAAATTTGGGTCCCATGTGATATCTTTGAAACCCAGCTTTTTGAAGAAGATTGATCTGAGCAGAATGAGGAGTGTAGCCAGGGACTTGATACCAGTGATGAAGCATCTCTCATAACCGACATAGATGGCGATGATGACTATTGGACTTCTATTGAAAATCCAACCTATGATACTTTTGAAAATATTTTTGAGAATCTCATCTATGATGTGTCTAGCGAGGGGAGTTGTTATTCTGAGACATATGAAAGTTGTAAAGAAGAGCAGTCGGAGTTTTCCTATGATCAGTCAGAATTGTATCTGAATATCTGAAAAAGGACTTGGAGAAGCAGTGTAGTGAAGAATCAGATGGGATACAACCAGTTGAAGTTCTTTCTCAACCATCGTCTTCGCATATAGATGTTCGTTATTTTTTAAAGCAGCTTGGGGCTTATACAACAAGTTATTATTTGATAAGCGTTGATGATCAACATGATGGAGTAGTCGACCTACCGCATCATCTCAATTTGTATATCAGCGCTATCCAGTCATGGATAGAAGCAGCATGCACGGGCACCTACCAGTTTGGGAAGACGTTTGACGATATTATTCATGCCTATGATTCCCCATCCAGCCCACCCATTCCGGATCATCACGCAGGTTTGCATTTTCTGGAAATTGTGTCCTTACTTTGGCTAGTAACCAAAGACAAGGCAAAACCTTTTTATATTAATAAAATGCTTAGGTGGCTACACTGGATTTCTGATTACACCTAACATTTTTTGTATCATGCTTAGAGTAGGAAAATAGGCTCCCTAAAGTGAGGGTTTACTTTAGCATTTTCTTTATGTAGTTAGAAATAAATAAATTTTTCAATGAAGTTTTCTTTGAATAAAGCAACTTTTTTATCATTGGCTCTTTTTCATAAAACTTGTGCTACTAAGGTTTTTCTTGTCAAGTTGAGATGTTTTTACAGGATATGGAAGCCAAAGATTCTGGTGTTCTCGTATGCTCTCCTTGCATAAGAAACTAGATCGAGCACACGTCCCGCAGTTGGAGCCAGATGTTATTCACTAATTTTGCACTTAGTTGGATTAGCTGAGGAGCCGTCGATTGACAAACATGTTCAATGTTTGATTCCAGTGTATTAGTTGATCCGTCTTCATGTCTAGCAAATATTGGCTAGCCAGTTTTTCATTTGAATAATTTTGACCATTGCCCCTCGGGGTTTGTAATAAAATGTGCTAGTAGGGTATTTTGAGTGGTTCGGTCTTCTAAAACATAGAATCTCAACTAAGGTATTCTAGGGAGTTTTTTGCTCTTGACAATTATGCTTTGCCTATAGCCGGGTATAATTGACGAGGTTTTCTATCGCTTCCTCCAAAACTGGAATGCCCGATTTTGAATTCTAGGCCTTGGGGGGTTATTAAAGCTCAACCAAGTGTTTATAAACCTACTAGGCATTGTTAGAATAGAGCATGGTCATGTCCTAAGTCAATAGGACCTTTAAAAATTTTCCAAAAAAAATTTACTAGACGGGTTAAAAAATTATTTTTTAAATTTTAAATTTTTTTAATTATTTCCCTAAGTATTTGGATTAATTTTTCCATAATTTAAATGGAAAAATCCCGTTTGTAATAAGTTAGTCATCCATACCCCGAATTCAGTGATTGAAGGCTCTAACCTTAAGCCAAACATCATTCTTGATCGACCAGCCAGTAAGATCCAACTTTTAGATCATCAATCGGACACATAACACTCATTTTTTCAAAAAAGTCATTTTCGAGGAAAAAAATTATTATTTATTAAAAATGATTATTTTGGAGAAAATTAAAACTCTCCAAATTAATCCAAAATCAGCGAAATAAAAGGCTAAATGACATCTCAATGGGCATTTATGATGATTGGAGTTATCAAAACTCAGCTTCAGTCAGCATTCAGTGAATAATAAAGTTATATTCAGTTAACGGATTTGTCATCTCTAGCTAGACTCTCGAATTGGATGAAATGGAGAGCACTCATTGGTTTGATGATTTGATCGAGGTAAAGACTGAATATTACAGCAGCAATGGCTCCTCCATACCTAAGTTGTGGCCTCACCTACCAGCTCACGCCTCCCTTCATCATTCATGCCCCTCTTCAGTAGGAGGGCGTCATCCACACGTGTGGGCTCAGTTATGGTTTGTTTGCAGTGGTTAGGGTTGGAGTGGGAGCGCCTTGCCTAGGTGGAGGCCTCCCCTCACTCTCAGCTCTTCATTTTTAGGTCTGGGCTCTCAGTTATGTGCCGAGCCGGCCAGGTTATGTGATTTGGTTTTAGGGTTTTAGCTTGATCTCATTGTATAAATAGAGACTCCTTCAGCTCTATTCGGATGGAGAATTTGTGCAAGTACACTCTGGAAAAATTTGTAATATCTTTTGAATTTGAATAAAGCAAGAAGACTTTGGAGGTCCATGTGAGAGTTATTTATTTCTCGAAAAACGTGCAAATTTAAGCTTACTGTTTTTTGCTGATTTTTTTGACATTTTTCTGCTATTTTTTAATTCTGGAAATTCGTCTAAAAATTGAAAATTTTTCAAAAAAATTTATTTTTTAATTTTTTCATCTTTTCCTCGAAAAGCGTGCAAATTTAAGCTTGCTGTTTTTTGCTGATTTTTTGACATTTTTATGCTATCTGCCAATTCTGGAAATTAGCCTAAAAATTAGAAAAAATCTTTAAGTTTTCTTTCTCAAAAAATTTCAAGTCATTTCATTGAAGAACGTGCATTTTGAGCCATAAAAGGCAAGCTTTTCTCCTCATTTCCAAGGTCTGATTTTTGTTTTGTTTTGTTTTATTGTTTTGGGCTTTTGTTTATCTCATTAACCACTTGACATCTTGTTCACTTTCATCTTTTCGAATCACAGGTTAAATTTGGTTTCTTAACACTCTTACTAGTCCTTGTTTAGAGCTCTTATCCACAGGTGAACTAAAAGCAAAACCAAGCAAGAAAGAGCAAGCAAAACTAGATCCCAAGGATCCAAAACCAAAAAGAAGTCATTCTCCTTTGTACAAACTCATAAGAGTTTTTCATGTTTACTTAAGTTAGTTCTCAAAAGTCCTTACAAGGATTAAATTCCCAAGGCATTTGTACTTCATTAATAAAACAAGGCTAACTGGGATAAGGCCTCCCATACTAGGTTTTTATTCCCCATTTGGGGAAGAGTGTCTTTGTTCTTAACTTAGATTTATTTCAACTACTTAGAGTAGTTTCATTTTTTGCAAAGTAGATACTAATTGTTAGTTTAGTCATCTCATTTTTTGTTTATTTGAACTACATCATCTTTATGTTCTTATTTCAAGCTGCTTGTCTTTTAACAAAGAACTAAAGTCTCTTGAACTTGCCATAACACAAGTCAAGAGCAGTCTCTATCGAAGAGCATTCCCACTACATTTCCTTGCATCAAGCATATAGTTTAGTTAAAGTCTCTTGAACTTCCGTCATAAGACGAAGTCAGCTCTCTGTCGAAGAGTTGAACTGTGTGCTCCTAATAATAAAATCTTTCCAACTCACATTTCCCCACTTAAAATTTACCTCGTTACTATCCCTCACGTAGTATGCTCTACCGACCCTGAAAAGTTGGACTCGTACTTAGAACGGTGATCGGATTTGTTAATCTTGCAAGTGATAACATAATAAAACTTTCACCCCATAACCAACGCACCGGTGTTGTCTCGATAAATACTCAGGTAGTGGGCAAATTCCAAGTGTGGGCGTCGAGCAACCCAATCCGAACACTCACTAGTTAAATTCTTTGAACACCTAACTTGTGATTCCAGACAGGTCTGTCATGTCTTCGAACGGAGCCACTGAAAGTATTTCCGGTTCGGTTTCCTAAACACCTTAAGCAAGATCATCTTTAAAATCCTTAAAAACTTACCAAGAGCACTCACACAATCTAACATTCACTGGTTTTTAGTTTCTAGACGTGTGTTTAATTCTCTGGTGCATTTCAGCGTCATTAACTCCATAAGGCACTGGTCCTTGTTTTAATTTGCATAATTATATTATTTGATCAATTGTCAATTGTTTATTATAATTGCTATCACTGAATGCTTAATTAAAGTCTAGAATTTAAACTTATCTTTTAATCACTTGTTGCAACATGGATTGCTCTTTGATTTTGTGTCACATTTATAACAAGTATAACACCTTCAAATCATAATAACTCTTAAACAACACCCATCCGCATCCGAAACCTTTAAGAACACTTTAACAACTAAAGAGCCATAGAAACTCTTTTGTAGGGACTACCCCCCTCTTCTTCGTTAGGAGTTAGCCTAAACGAAGGAGCTAGGAGTAGGTGATAGTACTTAGCTCTGTGCTTGCCCCCAAAGGATTTTAAAGATGATCTTGCTTAAGGTGTCTAGGAAACCTAACCGGAAATACTTTCAGTGGCAAGCACAAAGCACTCGCACAATCTAACATTCACTGGTTTTTAGTTTCTAGACGTGTGTTTAATTCTCTGGTGCATTTAAGCTTCATTGACTCCATAAGGCACTGGTCCTTGTTTTAATTTGCATAATTATATTATTTGATCAATTTTCAATTGTTTATTATAATTGCTATCACTGAATGCTTAATTAAAGTCTAGAATTTAAACTTATATTTTAATCACTTTTTGCAACGTGAATTGCTCTTTGATTTTGTGTCACATTTATAACAAGTATAACACCTTCAAATCATAATAACTCCTAAACAACACCCATCCGCATCCGAAACCTTTAAGAACACTTTAACAACTAAAGAGTCATAGAAACTCTTTTGTAGGGACTACCCCCCTCTGCTTCGTTAGGAGTTAGCCTAAACGGAGGAGCTAGGAGTAGGTGACAATACCTAGCTCTGTGCTTGCCCCCAAGGTCACACCTCTCCCACTTTCCTAAGTGAGGAGACAGCTTTCAATTGATTTCAGCTGCTGGTGTGCAATCGGCGGACAACAGGAGACATTGACAGATTCCCCATATAATTGGTAAAGAGACCAACTGGAGGAGTAAAAACTTTGAATTGAGATAAATTCAAAAACTGAGACCCAACTGTTGATAGACTCAAAACTGGTGCTTTGTTCAAAGAGACAAGACTTGGTTCCATGATATAAAATACATGCGAATGAACTTCCCTTCCCTCTTTCTTGTAAAGGTTTAACGAGTCCAAGAAAGCCAACTCGGGATCTTCTTCATTTTTGGCAACCTCGAAGAAGAGACAAAAGAATGCTTGATAAAGCACTGATTCATAGATTTTACGAGCCCGAATTAGTGAATGCTCGATGGTGTTTTCATAGTTTAGAGAGTCTGAAAACTCCAAAGAAGACTCTAGGGGGGTGCTTTTTCGTAAAGTTAGTCTCCTAAATCCGAAAAAGTGAAACAATACAGAGGAGAACTCTCTTAGCCCAGGTGAACTAAGGTATGCCTTTTTCATAGTTAGTCGGCAAGGTCTGAAAAGGGGGTAAACTATCGTCAGACAGACGCACCTTCAGAAGCGGCATGAAGCCTGAGTTTAACGAGTGTGAAGGAAGGCAAGATCACTTAGAAAGATCCATTTGATTACGAGAAATGGGGCTTAAAACAATAAACTCGATGCTTTGTTCTTTAGGTTTTAGCGAGCATGACATAGACATAAAGTACGCTCGGAATCTTTTTCATGTTTGGGTCTAGAGCACGAAAAAGAGAAAACTAAGCTCATATCGAGCGTTCATTTTCCGTAAATTTAGTCCCTCAGGTCCGTTAAAGTGATAAGCCTATGCCTGAGAATACTCTTCTCAATTCCGAAGAAAAGAGAGTGGTCCTTTTTCGTAACTATTCCACATGGTCCGAAAAAGCGATAAACTACCACCAATGTGGATGCCTGTTCACTTATTCTTAATGAGTCTGAACGAACAAGTTTACTGGGCAGTCTAGCCTGTTTTGAGGAGTCAAACCAAGGCCAAAAGAAAACTCCATATCTTTCCCGTGAATTTTTAACAAGTCCAGAAAAGTCAACTCGCGACCTCCTTACTGTTTTTAACGAGTTTGAATGAGAGCAGAAAAAATGCTCTAAATGCAAGCAGACGAGTGTCATATGCAGACGAAACTAGTTTCAAGCGCAAGGAACAAACCTATACATAATGCAAGGAAAGCGAGCAAGATAAGGACACTCGAGGAGCATCTCCTCTAGGTAAAGGGTGTCAAGTTGCGGCGGAAAAATGGTACTCGGCTAGGCGATAGTAAGAGCAGATATGAAGGCTTATGTAACGGGCTAAAAGCGTGGAAGCCGACATCAGGCTCATAAGCGCGAGCAAGGTACATGCAAATGCAGTTACATCTTGAGCAACAAGACAAGGCCAGTAAATAGTTGTGAATCCAACTACAAATCCTTTCTCCAAGAAACAACAACATCAGAATCACATTCAGAAGAAAAGATCCGATGCAGGTCACTTTGGTAGAAACACATGTGACTTTGCTATCTTCTACAAAAGGTGTAGTCAAGGAAGAATCAACGAAAGAGGAATCTATAGTTCCAAGATTCGAGGGTTTATGATCAATAAGATCAACCTCAGAAGAAAAGCAAAGATCAACAGAGGAGATAGAGTCTGCAGAAACAAACTCAGTATCATAGGAGTTGAAAAATTCATAAGAAAAATCAAACTCATCAGGATCACTGACTTGCTGTTTGAAGGGAGAGTCGAAAAACTCAAAAGACCAACATAAGAAGACTGATCCATGAGAAGATCAAGCTTACTAAGCAAATCAAGGTTAGACTTAGTCACAATCGAACCAACATCGAAAAGAAGGTCAGATTGTATCAAAGACTCTAGAAAGATTCATCCAAAGGAAGGAGATCATCTGAGATAGGACACATGCCTAAACTTTCAAATGGATCGACTAAGTGGAGAGCGGGCTCCACAATCTGTATAGGATGGATTACCTGGTTAACTGCTGGGACCAAGTCCCGAGAAGGTAAGCATGAAATAGAGGCTGCTTCTCAGTAGCAATTGAACGCAAAGGACATGAGGCCACATAGCTCACCCATGGCGGGGTATTGTTTATAGAAACACTGGGAATCAATAAAGGAAAGACTTGGTCTCTAGTTGAGTCAAGAGATGGATCAAGAAAATCTAATTGATCGATAGTGACAATTTCTTTGCCATGATTAAAGTACATCACACGAAAGAATGTTGACACCACAGCTTGCATGGAATAGACATAATCACGTCCGAGGAGCATATTGGTGTCCAAGTGGTCTTCTATCACCATGAAGTCAACTAAGACGGTCTTCCCACCCAAAGTAACAAGTGTTTGAGCAAGAATTCCCAAGGCTATACTAGTTCTTCTATCAAACGCCAGTAACTGACTAACAGTCGACACAAGGCTGGGAGATCCCATGCCTCGCCAAGAACGAGCAGACAAGATACTAACTGAGGTTCCTTCATCAACAATACAACGAGCAATCGTGTATTGTTCAGCTTTGACCTTTATTTGGAAAGGTGCATCAGAAGGAAGGCATGGCTCAATTAGGCTATCCTAATCAAAGGAAGCAATCCAAGAGCTTGGTGGGGGTTCATCCGAAACAAGTTCAGTGCCCCCTTGTTCAGTAAGTTTTGAACTTGCAGTGAAGAAAATGTGACTAGTAGACACTTCAATCTCCAAAGGAAGAGTGGGATTGATCGACAATGGAATCAATTCAACCGCTTCGTGAAAGTCACTCTCCAAAGGGAGAGCGAGAGTGACCAAAGATGACATTGGTTCAATCACATAAGGATCACTCTTTGAAAGAAGAGTGGGGTGAACCAAAGACTGGGAAGGTTCGACCACTAGATCAACCAAAGGTTGAGTAGGTTGTTGAGAAACTATAGGTTGTTTAGGAGAAAGAAATCCTTGAGTATCAGACTACACTCTTTGCACCTTTGTTATAGTAGGGCACTGGTGAGTAAGATAAACTCCCTCGCATAGCTTACAAGGGAACTTACATTTGCACTTCGAACGACCAGTTTTCTCAACGGTGTCAACATGACTAGCAGTGGATGGCTGTTTTCTCTCGACATGACCTACAAAGGATGAGAGTTTTCCCCTAGCATGACCTCCAACCTGACTAAGAGAGGCCAGTTGATGAAAAACTTTAGGATGTTCAAAAATGGGATGACCATGAAACCAAACTCTTCGTACCTCTGCGATGGAAGGGCATTGATAAGTAAGGTGGTCTCCCTCACAAAGCTTACAAGGAAACTTGGGCTTGTGTTTTGAACGGTTAGTCTTTTCAACAGTGTCAACATGACTTGCAGTGGCTAACTGTTTGCCCTCGGCATGAACCACAGAGGCTGGGAGACTGCCCCCAGCATGATGTGCAGAGGTTGAGAAACTGGGTCCAACATGATCTGCAGAGATTGGACTAGCAGGATCAACATGCGTTGCAGCAGTTGAGTGTGTGCCCCCAGCATGACCTTTAGAGGCTGGATGGATGGATCCAACATGATCTACAGAGGTTGGATGGGGAGGTTCAACTTGACCTACAGAGGTTGAACGGGTGCCCTCAAGATGGACTGCAAAGTTTGAGTGACTGGATCCAACATGACCTAGAAAGGTTGGAAGGATCCCACTAGCATGATCAACAGACGCTGGATGGTGAAAATCAACTTGACTTGCAGAGGTTGAGTGCTTAGATCCAACATGACCTGCAGAGGCTCGATAGATGCCCCCAACATGAACTCCAGAGGCTGGGTGGTGAGGCTCAACTTGACTTGCAGAGGTTGAATGGGTGCCCCCTTGTTGATGTGTCTTCTTCCAATTCTTCCTTCTTTTACTCCTTTTAGACTGCCAGTTACTAGTATCGGTACTTTCACCGCATGAGGTAGAAGGAGGAGGAGAAGCAGCTACAGGTGAAGGGGAAGCAGTGTTTTGATGCCCTTGATATAAGGAGCTTACTTGAGAAGCATCAGGATCATTCAGGACAGTTGGAATGGAAAACAACCACGTCGGTATCCTTAGAGTGAATCTAGGCAAATTCAAGGTGGCCATCAAAGGAACACCAATATTCCCTATGAGAGGAATAGTACAAGGAGTTCCCAGCATGGGGATCTCTTGGTTGGTGTTCAAAGGGGTGTTAGCCATAGTTTCAAACAATAAGATAAAGTCAGGGGTCGACAGAAAACCAACAGTACAAAGAACACACCACTAGAAAAAGACCTAAGTATCTGTCTAGGTAAACAAAGATGCCTTCCAAAGGAAAGTCTGGGATGATGAGGGCCCAAAACTAAGTAGTGAAGGAAGGAGAGTAGTTACTTGGCGTCTCGTGAAGAGCCCTTCGCATGCAAGTGCTGGAATCACCCAACCACCCTCCCAGATTGTCTACCGAGGTTACCTTCCAAGTCTACTCTAGGTGTACTGGAAATAGCCTTCCAATGCCATTCGTGTAAGATCCTAGCAGACAAGATACTAAGGCTACCAAAAGCGCGGAGAAAGTCCGGCAGAACAATTGTCAGTCCAAAACCCAAACAGTACCAGGCACCACACGGGCAGGGTAGGAGGTACTGGATGAGTCCCCAAACGTGCACCAACTTTGGTGTATGCTTTACTGAGAAGTGGAGGGGTATCTCCAACAGCTCAGTATCGCATGACCTCGTGCTTGACTCCTGTGTGAGAGAAGCTTTTTGGTGTCTTTCCCAACGAAATTGGATTTCCTAATAGATAGGCCACTATGTTTGAGTTTGAAGTTTTGGGCAGTTAAGATATGCCTAACCCAAAACACTAGCCTAGACTAGTGTGTGTCACCCCTAGAAATAAACAGTTACTAATAAATTTTAAATATTAAGCGTTTATTTGAAAGGGCTGTTAATTACTTAAAGAGGGTGGCGAAAGTGAAACCAATGGTGTTTTGACTCAAAGTTGAAACAAAATGACTAAGCAAAGAGAAATGAAATGCAAAAAGCAAAAACTATTCTCTTTCTTTTCGAACAAAAAACTTGAAAGCCAGAAAAGAACGATTTCTTTTTAATTTTTTCAAAAACAATGATATGCCATGCAATTTAAACTAAAACCCTAATGCATATAAAGAAAACATGTGTTTTTTTTCCTTTTATAAAAGCAAAAGAAAAACTACTTACAAACTAAATGTATGCCGATAACAAGAACAAAACAAAAGGAACTTTGCTATACAAACCCCAAACGGACTCTAGACTTCCCTAAAGTCAATATAAACCCTACTTGGAAGGAAGGCTTGCATAAGAGACAAGTCAACTATTTTGGCATGTTGAAGTTAACCAACAAAAGAATAAGGAAACAAACACCAACAAGCTTCTGAACTCAGACACAGATCACTAACAGAGGCCAACCAGAAACATAAGCCAAAAATCAAACCAAGCAAAGGGGGTGGGGGAAATGAGCAAAGACCAAATCCTAATGCTACAAAAAGACTTGCAACGTAGATAAAGAACACCCAAAAGGGATGACACTAACTCTTTGGAGTCATGCACTTGCAGAGGACCCCAAAAGACCTACCAAACAGCCCTCAAACAACAGAAACAACCACAAAATGAGGAAAAAACACTATTTTAGGGGCATAAGTGAGTTGCCCTACTGACAGGTTGCGTGTCATACGCGGGTTAACAGTATTGCAGGTTTGCGTGTACAAACCAGATACGCGACTGTGGAGTCTGCAACTCGCGTATGGGTGGGAAAAGGCTCAAAAAAGCCAAAAACTGCCTTAGGAAGGCAAGGGAGGTGTACTATCAGACTGAGAAGGTGCTCCTAAGTGGCAAGAAGGACCTGAAAACTTGCAAAAGACTAGGAGAATAATAGAGAAACCCCAAACAGACAAGGCTCTCCCCAGCGGAGTCGCTAGTTCTGTTGTATAGGAAAGTTTCCTATGGCTAGGGTTTAAGAGGCCATCAACTTACTGGGGTTGAAAGAGAGATGCATATAGTTCTGCAAGTATATATAAGCAAGTTCAGAGATTGGAATGGTTCATACGTTAGCCAAATGAAGGTTGATCCAAGCAGCCCTTCAATCCTCCTCTTGCTCCTTTTGCTCCAAGAGACCTGCAAAACGAGTTCGACCTTCCTCAAACCAATATGACCACATATAAAGCAATGATAATCAAATTAACATGAAATAATGATCTGACTAACATCATCATATGATCAAAACAGAGATTCAAACACACATTGAACAATGATTTGGGAAGAAGAAGGACAACACATCTTTATTAATCATGAAAAGAAGTACAAATATACCTTCTCTCCAAGTTGGGCACCTCACGAAACCTTGATCCAGTTCTGCTGCTTCTCTTCTCCAAGGAACTCAACCTCCAAGCTCTACAACACAAGGAGAGAGCTTCTAGGGAAAAGGTGGGGGAAAAGAGAGTACCAATTCCTCCAGCATAACAATGCAAAGATTCCAGTCCCCTCTCATGGACCTCCCTAACTCTATTTATATGCTTTTGAAGAGATAGGGTCGAAGGCAAAGTAGTTACAACTGAAGGAGTCAGTTGCATAAGCACCCAAACTACCCGAACTTCAAGAAACTTCTTTTTTTGACATCTACAGGAAAAGCATGCCATTTTTAGAGACAACAGTCGCATACATACGCGGGTTTCAATGTCAATAGTCGCGTCTGCAAAAGGATATGCGAGTTCCAGTGACAATAGTCGCGTACGCACGCTGGTTGCAATGTAAATAGTAGCATATTCAGAGGGACATGTGGGTATCACATATAACAAGTCGTGTGCAACACGCGAGTTTCCTTAAGGCAACTTGCATATACATAAAAACATCTCATTTCTAGGGTACTTCTGGACATTCTCAGACTTTGGTGTCTTCTGAAAAGCTTTAGCTAACTCAAATACCTTTCCAACGGTGCAGAGAAGAGGTTAAACGAAGTTACAGAACTCAAGATATGGATCCTCCAAGTTAGGTGTTTTTTCAGTGACTTTCATGATGTGTCGTCATGGAAGTGTCGACATGCGACGAAATCATGGGAAAGTGGTCACAGGCAGAGATGTGTAATTTTGGACTATAACAATTGTGGCATCAAGTGATTTTGATGAAGCATCACACATAAGCTTCAAGTTCAATGCCATAGGTGTGGCTATAGCCTTGCAGTCCAGCATTCTGAATCATTTAAGAATCTCCACTGCATACTTTCCTTGACCAAGGAAGATTCTATCTGCACTCTGCCACACGTCCATGCTTAAGAAGTGCATCATCCCTAGGTCTTTCATCTTGAACTCAGTGGAAAGCTTCCTCTTTGCATCTACAATGAGTTCACCCACTCCTGTCAAAAACAGGTCATCGACATATAGCAGAAGCATCACCGGTTTTTTGTCTTCAACCTTGAAGTAAAGGTTGGAATTCGTTTTACTCTTAGTAAATCCTAAGCTCATCAGGAAGCTATCCATCCTGTCGTACCATGTCTTGGGTGCCTGTTTCAATCTGTACAAGGCCTTCTTCAATTTGCACACATGAGTCTACTTGTCATGTGTCTCGAATCCCAGTGGTTGTTCTATGTATACTTCCTCTTCGACTACACCAGTCAAGAATGTTGTCTCGACGTCCATCTAGTGTATCTTCCATTTCATTATTGCAGCCAATGCAAGTATGGTTCTAATGGAAGTGTACCTCGCTACGGATGCAAATGTATCCTCGTAGTCTATGCCTTCTTTCTGTGAGAAGCCTTGCACCACGATCTTGCGTTGCGTTTCTTGATGCTACCATCTACAGCATGCTTGATCTTGTAGATCCACTTTGAAGTCTTGACAAATTTCCTTTCCGGTCTTGAAACTATCTCCTAGACATCATTCTTCATAACTGACTAGTACTCCTCAATCATGGCATCCTTCCATTCTTTCTTTTCTGCAGCCTCTTCATAGTTGGAAGGTTCCTTGTCAATGATGTCACACAGCAGGGCCACATAGTTGTTGTAAGATTTTGGTTTTTTCCTTTCTCTTTGCATCCCATCTTGAGCACCATACCTTTTTGCTTCTTGTATGAGTTCCCGTGCCCATGCTGGTTTTCTCTTGTGGTAGTCCTTCTCGTGAAGTGTCTCTACAGGTTCTTGTGGTTTTGCCATGTCATGATCCTCATGGACTTCTGGAATTGCTTCTACAATTTTCATACCTCGGACTCGAACTCTCGTTCCTTCAGGTTCCTCGACCTCTTCAGTAGGTAGCTTCCTGGATCTGGAGTATGCCGAGTCTTCATCAAATGTTACATCTCTACTGATGTCGATTTTCTTGAATCCTCAAAAGTATATTCAGTAGGCCTTTGAGGTATCACTGTATCCTACGAATATTCCCTTCTTCCCTTAAGGATCAGCTTGGTCCTCTTCTCCTTTGGGATGTGTATGTATAGGGGGCAGCCAAATATCCTGAGATGGCTGACTTCTGACTTCTCTCCTGAGAAAGCCTCTTAAGGAGTCTTATTGTTGAGTACTCGATGAGGAGTACGGTTCTGTACATACACAATTGTCTGATGCTTCCACCCAAAGGTGCTTTGGAAGATCCTCGTCATGTAGCATTTGCTTTCTCTGCTTCCATTATAGTTATGCTCTTCTGTTCCGCAACGCCATTCTGCTAAGGATTGTATGGAGCACTCAAATCCCTCTTAATCCTAGATTCTCTGCAAAGTTCCTTGAATTCTTCTGAGGTGAACTCTCTGCCATTACTTGACCGCAGAGTCTTGATCTTCATTTCAATGTGGTTCTCAACCAAGTATTTAAATTCCTTTAACTTACTGAACACTTCATTTTTCCCTTTCAAGAAATATATCCAAGTCTTACGTGAGAAATCATCTATTAAGGAAATATAGTACACATACCCACTTAATGAGATGGAAGACATGGGTCCGCATATATCTGAGTGTACTATTTCCAGTATTCCTTTAGCTTTACTTTCACCGTTGGGAAATGTCTTCTTTGCATTCTTTCCTTGCGCACATCCTTTGCAAACGCCTTCATGCTTTGCTTAGATTTCTGGAAGTCCTGAGACTGCTTTGCTTGCAATCGGTAGTGCTCTGTAGTGCACATGTGCAAGCCTTCGGTGCCGTAGTTCACTTGGTTCTATCAAGTCATGAATCAATGCTTGTTCAGGCTGTCCCTTCAATTTGCACAAGCCTTTGTCTTGCTCTCGAATCATTGTTGCATCATCGATTGTCTTTCCTTTAGGCCACATTAGAACTTGGCCATAAAAAAATGCAACTCTCATTCCCTTTGCATCTAGTGCAGAGATGGAGAGAAGATTCTTCTTCAATTTTGGAACATATAGCACGTCTTTCATCTTTAATGCTTTTCCGGAGTGTAGCTTGTATGAAGCTTCTCCACTTCGTTTTATGGGGTATTGATAATCATCCCCAAGTTTCACCTTGTGAAGTGACTCATGCTTAAACATATTGACGAATTACTCTTTGTATCCCATCATATGTTTAGATGCCCCACTATACACAAACCAATCATTGCTTCCATGTGAGATAGTGCCTGTGAATGCTGAGATTAGCACATGCTCTTCATCTGAATCATCCTTCTCTCTTATGGATCTTTTGTTTGTCGTTTCATTGCCTTCGACGGTATGAGCATGATGTCTCTTCTTTTTATTGAAGGAGTCTTTGTTCTTGGGACAATTTCTTGCAAAGTGTCCCTTTTCATCACAAGTGTAACATCGAATGTTGGAAGGATCTCTTCTGAACTTCTTTTGTTTCTTGTCCTTCTTTTTGTTGTGATGGTGGTTCTCCTTCTTTCCGTTGTTTCTTTTGGTGTGAACTGTGAAAGATTGATCTTCAGTTGCTCACATCTTCTCTTCTCTTGTTATGAGCCGAGCTTTTTCTTGTGTGCATTCTTCTTGGAGTCTGCTGAAAGAGATCAACTTCCTTCTTGCACAGATTCCTTGAATGAATGAGTCCCATGATCTTGGGAGGCCATTCAAGGTAGTCATCACAATCTCTCATTCTTCTACATTCTCTTCAACTGCTTCAAGTATTTGAGCAACTCTTGTGAAGTAGGACTGTATAGTCTCTGAGTTCTATTTCTTCACATTCTTCAACTAGTTCCTGAATGTCATCTTTCAATTGATGTTCTTTCCTTTGAACATCTTTGTCAAAGCTTCAAATACTTCCTTTGGTGTCTTAAAGGATGACACATGGGGGATGAGATGATCCTTAATAGAGTCTGCAATGATTCTCTTGGCCTTAACCAAGTTCTTCTTATGAGCAGCCTTAGCCTCATCTCCCTCTCACTCTGGAACTTCTTCACTGATGTACTGATCCAAATCATTTTCTTCAAGGATCGAGGAGATTCTGTACTTCCATGCTCGAAAAGTTATCATCTCCAAGCTTGTCTTGAAGATGAGTATGATGAGTCATTTTCAAATGAGAACCACAAATGGAAATAACAAAGATTTAGATCTTATCGATTTGAGGTGTCCGACCTGGTTCCAGAGTTGGCTGACCTAGGGTTTGTCAAAGAAACCCTAATTTTCTAGACTTGGAATTTGGAAATTTTGTTTGGATTGAAAGATGCGCCTCCTTGAGGCGAGTTGGTCAGCAAGGTCCTTTTCTGAAGACGAGGTGGGAAGACTCCAAAATTTGATGCCCTAGTTTCTTCTTGCAGTGCCCCGCAATATCCCGCAGTAAAAAATTGAAACTTCTCCAAATTTGGATCTGCTTCCACCAAAAGATGTGCCCTGCTATGGTGAATTAGCCTAGCCCTATTTTTTTGATGATTTGTGGAGAGAAGACCTTGAACTAGGAATCCCTAATTTCGCTGCTGCACAGTGCCTTCTTTCAGAGAGGCTCTGATACCATGTTAGTTTTTCTAATCTAATTAAATTGATTAGGATCTCTATCTAAAAGAATTACAAGCACAACAAGACACACAAGACACAAAGATTTTCACTGAGGAAACCATAAAGGAGAAAACCCCGCAAACTTCCTCAGAATAGTTGTCACTAAGACAAAATCACAAGATGGAGAAACCCAATAAGAAGAAAGTCTCCTGCAGCTATCTCTCTCTCCTCATGCGAACTTGAGTGAGTGTGTGTGTGCATGTATAAATGAGGGAGGGCGCCTCCCTATTTATACCAATGTTCCCCCAAGTTTTCGGGATGAGGGGACGCGGGAGCGAGGAAACGCACATTCGGGACGCGTGGAGACCACCCCCAAATTTAGGGATATTCGGGGGGGACGTGGGGACGTCTCTAAAATTATAAAAATAAAATAAAATATCAAAAATAATAATTCATTTGATGTATAGTCAATGTTCCCCCAAGTTTCCGGGACGGGGGGACATAGGAGCGAGGAAATGCACATTCGGGACGCGTGGAGACCACCCCCAAATTTAGGGATATTCGGGGGGGACGTCTCTAAAATCATAAAATTAAAATAAAATATCAAAAATAATAATTCATTTGATGTATATTAATGATTGTGCAATGTAAATACTAAATATATCAGTTTATTTTCTAAGTAGAACCAAGTAGGAATTGTAAAATGTGAAAATAATGGGAAAGTATTAAAAAAAAATTCACAGGGGCATGGTTGGGGAGGGAAAGTTTCGCCCAGGAGTCCCCAAGTCCCTGGGACGCAGGAAACGTGGAAACGCGTCCCCAACCCTGCGGGATGCGTCCCCGCGGAACACTGATTTATACCCTTCATGTGACTAACCTCTTAACTTGACTAGGTCAACTTCTAACCCTAACAAAGCCGACTTCTCCTAGAGAGACTCCAAAAGTACATTACAGAATATTATACTAGGGACTATTTCCCCGACTTACAACGAAGGTTGTACCTCAAGGACCATGTACAATAATGACACCCCGAAAAGAGGGAAACACATCTCTGATGGGGGTACAACAATATACAATGATAATATACATCAGAATATCTTCCAAAGTTACAAATACAACAACACTACTATGTATGTGACAACAAGACTCCTAGGATTCTAGACTCTAACTTAACAGTACTTAATTTTCGATGGTGACCATATACATGAAATTTCATATACATTGCATAGTCTCTTAATGTTCACGTGCTTAAATATATGGCGAGTTGCACCTAGGAAATTCCACCAACATGGAGGATTTTCGAGTGGAAAAACTTTGGGAGATATACAGTCTTAAAGATGTAAATCTTCTTTGGTTTAGTAAACACTTGATAGACATTCCCCATGTGCAACCGTCATAACAGAGCTCAATATGTGTTATAACTAGCCCATTACATATGCAAGATACATCTCAATTATATCATTAGATTAGAACCTAGCCATGGATCACTTTGATACAATCATTCAATTTGCATAACTGGCTTAGACAAACCTTCATTTAGATTGCCAACATCTTTACCCTTTGGATAATTCCTCATGCAATCTAAGGGGTTACAAGTCCCCTTGGTGTGCCCTTGTATTTGTCACTTGAATGGGTGCTAGGGTGGCCTTTAGAGACCCTTTTTTATAGAGCGCCCTAGCTTCTAATCATAGGGGTATTTTCATATCATTATTTGGTATCCATTTCAGCTAAGTTCCCTCTTGTATTGATTGATCCTTGGAACATGTGGTGCGCAAGCATGGCTTGTTTAGGGTTTGTTGTATGGTGAGGTTATCTATGCTGGTCACTTTCTTCTTATTCTTGATGCTTCTCTCATGGATGGATGGTCTTCTTGGTTGGTATATTGATGGACTTCATGATTGTGTTGAGTTCATGGCCTGCTTACATTTTGCAGCTGGTTTTCATGCTTATTTTGCAAGAATTGAGCAAAACAAGGCCTTGTTTTCAAGCCCTTGGTTCTCCAACTCCCTAGCTCAGATGGGAGCTTATGATATATGGATTGAAAGCTCTTTCCGGGGGCTACGTCATGGTGGTGAACATCCAACTTAATTATTCACGGTGTTAGAGCAATGGACTAATAATTGTGGGCATTCTTTTTAGTCTCTAAGCCATTTTTTTCCAGCAGTTTGGTACCCTATCTTCAAGAGGGTCGTTCTCAAACGCCCTATGTTTGTTGTGGGAGTGCCATGTATGAGTGGAAATCCCTTTTCAAGACCTTTCCAAAAATGCATAACACTTAAGTAGATTCCTAAGGGCATTGGAGCAATTGGGTCATCTTTCAGGCCATGTTTCCATCTTTTTGGAGTTGTTTTGATTGGGTATCATCTATTTCACTTTTGACGGGTTACTTAATGGATTTAACCTTCTTGAGCCCATGTTTTGAGAAGCGTTATACTCTTTTGGAGGTTGGTTGTTGGGGTTGACCACTTTGGAGCTGATCTTGCATGATTTGAGGAGGTGGTTAGGTCTCATTCATCACATGTTGACCACTTCCTTGGTGTTCCTTCTCTTGGAGAGTCTTTGGAGGCTAACACATGGAATTCTTTCTTGTATCTTCTCTCTCATGGTGTATGCAGTTATATATATATATATATATATATATATATATATATATATATATATTATTTGCAGGATGTCTATTTGTGTAGATTTGCGAGCTTTGGCTAGAGGTCATTGAATGTGCAAATGAGGCTATTGTTCTTGAAGTATTTGTATTGGTCTACCATATTTGATACCACTGGGGGAAGGAGCTTTAGAAACCATACAAGCAATAAGGAGGGCCCTCCAGGTCGATCACTAGAAAGGAGGGTGTCTTAAAAGAAAGCCTGTGTTCTAGAAGAAATTGAGGATGAGATTTGGGATAAGCAGAGCCATGGAGGGGCATGGAACCATTCTAGAGGGGTGATACCAATGACAGCTAGAGTGATGTTGAAGATCAGTCTGTCAGAGTAGACCTCACTGCTATCAAGGAGGCAATGTGCTTTACTGAACCTGAGGGGGCTTGTATGGATAAGTTATTTGAGTCATCCAGTTTCTGGTTTGTGGGGAAGAATAGGTCCCTAGCAAGAGACTAGAGATGGGATGGAGCTGAGTAACAAGAGGGGGCACAAATTCAGTGACAAGCCATAGCTAGGGCATAACCCCTAGTTGCATGTGTTGATAAACCTGGAGGAGCAATGTGGAGTCAGGAAGGTTCTTCCATTGCGCCAAGCTAAATTCACCTTTTACTCTTGCTCATTACTTAGCATTTCTTCTCTTTGGTGTTCACTCAACTTAGATATATTATATACAACCTTTGGTTTTTCCTAGGCATTTATCCTCTGATTAATATCTTCCTTGAACAATTGCTATCCGTCCTATGCAGATATTTGATAGTATTAGGAGGAAATGTTTGGTTATACACTTAGTAAGCTAAAGCAATTGGAGGAGTCATTTTAATCTGACAGGTGCTTTTGCTGGGAACTATAATTTTGCATATTCTATTAATTTTAACGGGTGGTGTTATGCTTGATAATAGATGCGTTATAAATTCACTCAATTTCAAAATGTGATATCTTAATCATTGGCATGGTTGCTTTGACTGAATGCAGGAATTACATGGGGAAGTTGTTAAACTTAAGCAAGAGCTGTCTGCAGGTTTTGTTGAGCTAAAGAGGAAAATTGATCTTGTTATTCACGTTCATAATCTTCCTGACAAGGTACCTCAACAGCATGAAGCTCATACCACTGCTGATACTCGTCCTGCACTTTCTGTCCTAATAGATGAAGTTGCAGCTGCTGGAATTCCTTCAATCCTTGCTATCACCAACAAGTTCGCTGTCAGTGCAGATCAGCAAAACTCAGCTGCTAATGCTATCATGGAAGCTTATCGAGTGTCTCCAAATATGGGGGTTTTGATTAACTCCTGCCCATACACGCCGCATGGTAGCCAAAATGTATTTTGTGCATGGAACTCATTTGAAGTAATTTCTAAAGAATTGTCTGGAAATAAAAGAATACAAAGGTTAGCACATAAGGTTGTTTTGGCACCCATGAACCTCATCCAAATGTCTTTCCGAAAGAAAGAGTTGGTTTTACCAGTTGAAGGAATAGAAACATTACACAAACTTGTACACAGAGTGCTGCTTAGCCACGAGGAATCTGCCTTTCAGGTATGTTTGAACTATGGATGGTAGCACATCCAACGTAACTATCTAAGAGATTATTCTACAGAATTTGATTTGCAATGTGTCAATTTTCTGGATGAGTGCCTGGCATGTGACAAAGTTTCCCTTTTGTGTGTGGTTTAAACTCTTTAAATTACTTATTTTTGTTTTGTTCTTTGTTATTAATGCGAAGGAACTTGCAAGAGAGAGACTACTAATAGAAGAAGCCAAGGAGCAAAGACAGGCAGCAGAAGAATTCAGATTTTCCCAGTGTAAACCAAATTCTGCTGTATCAGCTCTAGTTGGTGCTTCCTTCGGTGCTGGTCTGGGGATTGTTATGGCAGTCATAATGGGTGCAGCATCTGCTTTTAGGAAGCCTTGAGATGAATTCTAGACTTTGGAAGGGACATAGAGAGGGGTTTCTAGCCCTGTCTGTTTTCAATCTTCTGTCTTGTTATTCCTAGCTCGAGGAATTGCTGTGCGAAAAAATCTCATTCTGGGACAAGCAAGCTTTGTTTATTGAAAAAATTTCAAGCATTGTAATATACAAAGATTCTACTCAAGATCATAATCTGCTGTTCAAGGTTCTCATTAATCTTAAGTTAGATTTTCAGGAATGTATAAACACTTGTAAGATAAGAGGTCTGGCCATATACAAAATGGTCATAAAAGAATCTGACCGTCTGCTTCAAGAGCTTAGTATTCCATGTTAAGTGCGAAAATGACACAGGAATATTCTTAACCAATTCTTTTGTTTTATAGTAGATCTGTATATACTTTTTATATCATTTCATTTGAATAAAATACAGCATCCATTTGGCACTTTAATTTGCATTTCTCTTAAAGAAATATGAGAGTATAACATTGAAGAAATGGGAATTGAATGCCAATACAAATAGATTTGCAGTTTTTGCCTCCCTTTTTCATCAGTTTCTTTCTCCATATACCGCCATTTCCCAGCATATCCATTTCCACTATCTCTTGCTCTTATGCTACTCTTTTGTTTGAGCATACAATATCTGTAGAGTCTAGATAAATAGTTTATCAAAAAAAATTTGTATTATCTATGACCTTCAATATTTTGCATTATAAGATCTAGTATCTACTATGTTGCTCTAGGAGGTTTCCCTCCTTGGGGTCCTAAGGAAACGTGCCCCCTAAGTTTATGTGCCCCCAGGGGGCAAGCAAACGAGGCCCCAGGCCCCCATTTTTGGGAGGGGGTGCCCAGACGCCCCCCTCTCTAGGAAACTTCCCCTAGTGTGTCTCGCAGAAAAGGGAGCACAGTGAAATGTTTCGCCAGGAGCCCCGTCATCACAAGGGCATGGGAAATGCAGGGGGAAAGCCCCCAACCCTGGGGGACATGCCCTCGTACAATTTTAACTCTAAAGTGCCTCGCCCCAATATGTGAAAGAAAAAAATTAAAAATAAAAGCAGTGGTGGCTCCTAGTAATAGGTATGCAATATTTGTGATAATCTTTTCCAGGGTAGCTACTTGTTGAGTTTGCCTACATCTTTTCGCCATGCATGGTCATTGATTGAAGGGATATACAGATTCACTTGAAGAGAAGGCCAAAATGATGAGGCTTGACATGGCTGCTGAAAACTCAACATTTTCTGGTGTTGATATTGAGAAACCCCAAACTTCTATGACCTCCCATGTAAATGAAACCACAGCACCTTCCATCTCTCCTGACCAGATAATGAGGTTTTCTAATACAAAAAGTATTGAGATGTTGACTAGATAGGGAGGATTTCTAATACAAAGAAGTATTTTAGAGCTACAAATTTGAATGAAAAAATATATATGAAACCACAACACCTTCCATCTCTCCTGACCAGATAATGAGGTTTTCTAATACAAAAAGTATTGAGATGTTGACTAGATAGGGAGGATTTCTAATACAAAGAAGTATTTTAGAGCTACAAATTTGAATGAAAAAATATAATATGCAATATAGAGAAGAGACAAATGAAGCAATGGTTAATGGGATTGCATTTAATGTTGTGTTGAAGAAAATCAAAGGTGATTGGGCGTTGATATCCATCTATTAGTTACAATAAATAAAGAACAACAATGTTAAATAAAGGTGTTCCAAAGATGGACAGGCTGATAAAAAGACCTTAAACAAACTTTGGTAAGGTATATGTTGCTTTATACCATAGATGGTTGGACATACAATGTTATAGAGACCCTAGATTATCATTATTGTGGGCTCTTGATAAGGACCTTACTCTTTCAAAAAATTGATAATATTGGAAAGATAGTTACGTGTTTCCTTCCATTGTTAGGTATTAAAAGATGCAATTAACAAGGCTGTCCACTCTAATGCACTATAGGCTATCATAGTTGCTAAACTAGTTTAATGATTCAAAATATGTGTTGGTATGTATTTTGGACGTTGTATTGTGTGCTTGCACTAGATAATTCACTCAAAGACTTTGCTTAGGACCAAGGCCTTGCTTGAGCAAAGCTAACTTAAGGACAACCTTTCGAGACTTTCTACCTATCTAAGGTAAGGTATGATCACAAACTTCGCTTAGGTAATGTTAGCCTTGGAAGGTTTTAGTTCATGTGAGATTGGGACCTTACCTAAGAGAGCTAGAAGGGTTGTTTTAAACTTTAATTGAGTTGAGCTAAGGTAAAGACCAAAACCATACTTGAGCAATGCTCACTCACTATGGTTGCATTAGGAACTTACATGAGCAAAGGAAGCTTATTAGGTGAGACTGGGACCTTCCGAGAGCTAGAAGGGGTTTTATAACCTTTACTTGATTAGGTATGGATGATATATAGTGTTATGTTTTCTAAAGTTTCACTGTGTAGAAGTTTAAAACTAATTGACATACATTTCAAAGGGACACTCCACCCATCTTCAAGATCATTATGAAGCAGTTATGAATAGAAAAGAACAAGGCGAATTAAATAGAGTGGGGAGAAAGTCAGCCGTTAGGGTAACAACGCAGAGATGCCAAATTCATCCGTTATGGTTTATGAGAAAGGAAAGAGATTACAATTATTTAAGAAAAAAATAAATTATTTATTGAAGGAGGAAATTTTTATTATCATGTAACAAAGGGAAATTTAAAGATTAAATAATCCATCAAACGAGTAAAAATTATAATGAATTAATAAATAGGAGTAAGGTTTTAATATTATCAAATAATTATAGTATAGTATTAATTATAATAAAGTATTATCATATTGTATTATGGATGAAAATAATGAAAAGAGGGTATGATAATAATAAAATAATATAGTATAATATAATATTAGGAAGTAAAAGGAGATTGGGATTAAATAAATTGTTGAAATGGAATAAATTGAAATGTTTAGGAAAAATATAGGTAAGTTTTTATAATTAATTTAGGGTAGGAATAAGTATTTATGACTATTTGACAAAAGGAAGAGGAACGATTAAATAATTTGTTAAAATTAAATATCTAATTAATTTAATAAGAAAAATAAGGAAGAAATACATATCTAATAAATTAATAAATAAGAAGAATATTATATAATGATTGTAATATATTATAGCATTATAATATAGTATTGAGTAAAATGAGGGTATGAAAATTGAAAATTTGAGATTAGTAAAATATTATGCTATAATGTAATTTTAAGACGTAAAATGAGGGAATGAAAAACAAGATTGTGTAATAAGTGAATTTTGATTGATTAAAATGATGAGATATTAATGGATTGAAAAGCAGAGGGGAAGGTTCAAATGTAAATAGAATTGAGGAGAGGCTTAAAATATAATGATATAATGAGGATTATAGTGAATTGATAGTTAGGGGTTATAATAAGACGAATATAATAAATAATTGGAGGGAACTGGTAAAATCAAGAGGGAATAGAGTTCGAGGGACAAAATGGAGAAAAAAGGGAGGGAGAGCACAAGGGGGAAGGAGGGGTGGCAAAGTATAGAATATGAGATTCAAAAAATAAGATTTACAATTGAGATGATGGATTAAGTGTTAGAATTTGTACTTTAATTCAATTATGTTAGATCTTTAAACTGGAAGATAGACACATGCAACAATACACAAAAACATAGACTTTCTTTGAGGAAACCATAAAGGAGAAAACCGCACACCTTCATCAAAATAGTTTCGTCACTTAGTATAATGTCAAACCAAGATAGAGTACCCAAAGATAAGATGTCTTCATCAGCCGCTTCTTCTCCTTCACTAGCGCACTTGTCTTTCTCTCTCTTGAGCAAACTTGCTTGTGTGGTGTGTGACCAAATGAGGGAGGGCGCCTCCCTATTTATACTTTACAAGTGACTGGCCAAAAACCCTAATTGGGTCAACTTCTTAACCTAACAAGGATGACCTCCCTCTTGGGAGACTCAAATTAGATTTTACAATATTTTTGGGGGGGACTATTGCTCCAACTTGCAACTAGTGTTTTACCTCGATATTCTAGCATGGCCAAATACAATAATAACATGCTCGGACGGAGGAAAAACATCTTCGACGGAGGTACAATAAAAATACAATAATAATATATAAAGGAATACCTTTTGAAGTTACATTTTCAACAACACTCTATCTTAACTAGGAAGTCTTTCTTTCGACCTGGTCATCATCACAAATGGACATAGTCTTTGGTCATTGTCATCATCACTAGATCATTGTTGCTGGATCATTATCATTGGATCATCATCACTTGATCATTACCATCATTGCTGCGTCAATTCTCATACTGTCAACCATTGACTAGTGACGTCTCTTGAATCCATTCATCCTCAGAAGTTCTACAAAGACAAATGTGTTTTATGCTAGATGTAGGCCTAGATCCCATCTAGGGATTCATGAACATATTCGTACAATGCCAACCATTTTTCATGTTGGGTGTACCTCGTATAGTGCCAGTCCTTTTTCATACTAGATGTGCCTTGCAGTGCCAGTCTTGTTTCATACTGGATGCATTCGCAGGGTCAATCTTGTTTCATACTGGATGCATTCGCAGGGTCAATCTTGTTTCATACTGGATGCAGATCTCTACAGTGTCAGACATGTTTCATACTAAACGCCTTCGCAGGGTCAGTCTTGTTTCATACTGAATGTGGATCTCTGCAGTGCCAACCCTTTTTCATATTGGATGCTTTCGCAGGGTCAATCTTGTTTCATACTAAATGCAGATCTCTGCAGTGCCAGTCTTTTTTCATATTGGATACCTTCACAGGGTCTTGTTTCATACTAAATGTGGATCTCTACAGTGTCAGTATTGTTTCATACTGGATTCCTTCGTAGGGTCAGTCATGTTTCATATTGAATGTGGATCTCTCCAGTGTCTGCCCTATTTCATACTGAATGCAAGTCTAGAACCATCTAGGACTTCATAGAGCTAGTCTCGTTTCATACTGGATCTTCACTGCTCCTCGTCGCCACATACTGAAGTTTCACTGCTCCTCTTTGCACCATATCTTGAATATAGTGATACTTGATCTCAATGTGCTTTGACTAGTCATGGAGCATTGGGTTCTTAGACAACTTCACACAACTCTGGTTGCCCTAGAAGATACAAGTTGCCTCTTGTTACCAACTAGGTTGCGTTAAGTTGGACTTCTAATTGAGCCGCCAAAGATGAACAATTACTTCTTCAAGATCCAATTTCAGAAGTCCATTCAGGCCTTCCTAGGCCCTTATTTATTTATTTTTTAACATGTTCATACCCCACAGGGAATTGTAATAAAATGACTTAGCATTATGAAATTATGTAAAAGGTTTGAATTTCCTAGGACTTAGTCATTAATATATTATTCTACGGTGTTTTTTCCTTATTAATTATATATCGTTTTTTAATGATTTATAATTTTTGAATTTTTCGCTCAAGCCTCCAAAGTTGAAATAATTGTCTTAATGGTCATGCCTTAGGAGCTTATTAAACCCAAGTGTCAATGTATATTACTATGCTAATCATTATTTTGATTCATTATGAATATGTACTAAGTCCCCCATAGTTTTTTTTTAATTTCTCGAAAAAATAAAAATTTTCATTTTTTCAGGCTTATTTTTAATAAGTTAATTATAAAATTTCTCTAAATCATAAAAGTGGGACTAAGAGGTTGTTTATGCCATGGGGGTGCTCATTTTCTAACCCAGATCACCCACTTAACCTCTAAACCCACTTTCCGAAGTTTTCAAGTAATTATTTATCTCCAAAATTAATTATTTTTTGGAAAACCCAAAAAAAGACCAAAATTTTGGAAAAAATGAGAAATCCAACAACTCATAAAAAAATTGGAAGCATGACAAAAATTGATTCCATGAGTTGGAAAAGGTAAATAGAAATATTCCTAAAGTGTTACAAGTCACAAAAAGGGAAAGATTGAGTTGCCAACACCCAAGTGGATGCTTCCTCGTCCAAGAGGAGGTGCTTTGTCCAAAAGCAAGGCACATCCATTATGAGTTGGTGTATGTTTTAGAAGGTAGCGTTTTTTGTTTGAGTTATTTCCATAACACAACTATCATCCAACTCACATCCAACTCAACCAAGCAAGGCGTCATGTTGGGCAAGTGCGGCCCCTCATGCTTGGTTTTTCTATATAAACAAGCAATTTCACTTCATTTTCATGAAGAAGTGTGGAACCTATGCTCTTATTGCTCTGTAATTGCGAAGTATTTTATGAATGAATAAAGGATTTGGAGGCAAGAATAGTGTGACTCTCTTCATGTGTGTGGATTCTTAATGTTGAATTTATGAGATAATCTATGTCTTTTCATATACTTGTATCTTGTTGATTAACTACTGGCCTTTGGAGGAGAGATATCTCTTAGTAGGGTAAGCCAAATAGATTTGTTTATCTATCATCTTACTGTTTAGTTGCATAATATACCTTAGAGATACATGTTATTTTGGTTTAAATTCATGTTTTCTAAGCTTCTTTTGTGGTTAACACTGATTCGTTTAATCCTTCTCGTGCAAGTGTGTTTAAAGGATTGTAGGTTGTTTAGCTTGAAGAGGAAGGAGTTCTAGCCTTGATTCTCCTCTCTTTTCAAAGCACACCTAACACAAATGAGTCCTAACTCTACTTTTACTCTACAAATCAATAACATTTAGGCACGACCAATTTCTAGAATGACAAAGAAACTAACATATGAAAAAATTAAAAACAAACAGATCTCCTAGATCTATGACTGCTCATGTGAATGCAGAATAACTTATTAGTAATGAAAATACTTGCAACAAACGTAAAATAGAAACATAATTGAAATGCATGCAATGAAGGAAAGTTCCAGCAAGAAGAAAACAATCCCTTCGAGACACACTAGGAAAACACCATAGCTCAAGTTCAAGGGGTTGATATTCTTCTTCTTCTCTCATCTAAGCTATTAAACTTTCTGGTTACTAGTTACTTTCAGCAGTGTTAATTAAATTAGTGCTTAAAAATATATCATAAAATAATTTGATTTGCATTTGTGTTTATAACTTTAGATCTAACTTTTAAAGGTTCGTTTTTATAAGATTTTGCTTCTAATAAGTACTTGTCTAAAACTTTAAATTTTATCTCTTAAAAGTACCTGAACATTATGCTAATTTTTTTTATGTTTTAATTGGTCAATCTAGCATAGTTGGCATAACTTTGTTGGATGTTTTGCAGCATTTGACGAACAGGTTGAGAGGCACTCTAGCGAATTTTTCCAAATCCAAGCCATCTAGGATCCATTCTTCTGTCTATCTTTTCTTCATGTGCTTTTAAAGCCTCAAATTTTGTAAAATTGTGTCTCCTAATCTATAAAGGAACACAAGTATTTATTCTTCATTGTAATGACCATTAATAAAAGAGAAGCAAATGGCATCCAAGTACCCACACCCCATCCCCCTAGGGCAGATCCATGTCGTTTCTTTTTTGTGGTTTGATTTCTTCAGAATAGTTTCTTTCATTTCTTAGTTAGATTTTTATTTGTATTTCTTATTGCTTTTAAAAATTCAACAAATCTAGTTGTGTTCCCAGAAACAAGAGTATCGGTACTGTGATTTTTAACAACACACGTTTGACTTAAAATTCTTAAAATTAATAAGACTTTAGTTCCCGTGTCCTCTTGTGAACACTATCAACCTTTGGTTGGAACGGTGGGAGAATCATAAAGGGATTAGAGTGACTAGTAATTAGTCTCATCTTACAAAAAATCCCTAAGCAAAAATCCGACGCATTTTCAATATTGATTAGAAGTGGGCAAAGTCTTCAAGTGAAGTAGAAACAACTAGAAAGCGATCGTGGGGCCCCACTAGGATACATCCTTGTTGGTGTAGTGTTGATCACAATCCCATGACTCCATCTAGACCACATGTCACTGTGAGAACCATTTTTAAACAAATCCGGACACATTCCTCGTACCCGTTGAGTATATCTAGAATACTTTCTCCCCTTAATAATTAGGTCATTACCACATTAATAAAATTGATCAACAATTAACCCATTCCCTAATCTACTCATTTAATAATCTTAAAATTTTCCAACTGAGACAATTGCAATACTTCTTTGAGACCACAGCAACAACCCCTATACACGAGCACTTTTTTCATTGGCACTGGTCTTTAATGCTTTCTCGTGTTTAAATCAATTTCTACTAATGTCATGAATGGTGTTGCATTTTGAAGTTATTTATTTAAATTTCATATTGCAGTAATCTATTGACTAAATTTAAGTTATTTCAACTTTACTCCTAGAACAATTGTTCTTCCTTTCATAGATTAACAATCTTAGATTGTTTTATAGGGACCACCTCTCTTAGCTTCGCTAGGAGAAAGCCTAGACGGGGGAGTCAAGATCAAGTGACAACACTTGACTCTTGGTTGTGCCCAAGGTTGCACCCAGTGGCTTGAAGATTTCTGCCACATGACTTGAGGTGAGAATTAGACAAAAACACCTCTAATTCGAGATCAAATAAAATAAAAAAAAGTAGCTTTCGAAGCCATGCTTCCTCACAACTAGCCGAAAAAGATGTAATGCAATCTTCTTTGGTTGTATTGAGTTCCACACTTTCCTGCTTCCTTCTAAGCCAAGAGATCACCCCGGATCCCAAATTGAAGCAGCGTCCTGAAGTGCTCTTCATGTCTATGGCATTTCCTTCTCAATACGAATCAACATAACCATGTAGGTTCATTAGAGGAAATTTGGGGTCTAAAATGGGCCTCATAAGAAAACGCGCCAACAATAAATGTTGTGAGTTGGAATTCAAGAACCAATAGAATTTCAATAAAATGAGTCAACCATAACGGTTGAATTGACATATTTGTCATAAAAGAAAACTACTTTTTTTATTCATATTTTCGACATATCTTCGTGTGTTTTTACTCAATTTTCAAGCGGGAGAGCTCGTTGGATGCGGAATTTAATTCCGCATCCAACGAGTACCCACACTGCATACTTTTGACGGACCCCTCTACCCCAAAAACAAGAAATACCTGAAAAAATGTGATGATGATGTCATCATCACATTTTTTGAGGTATTTCTTATTTTTGGGGTAGCGGGGTCCGTCAAAACTATGCAGTGTGGATACTCGTTGGATGAGGAATTAAATTCTGCATCCGATGAGCTATCCCGCTCAGAATTTAAGTAAAAACATAGGGAAATATGTCGAAAATACGAACAAATAAAGTTGTTTTTTTCATTCTTCCTCCAAAAGTAATAACTATTATTTTATTATTTTAACTATTATTTTATTATTTTCCTTAGGAGGCCCATTTTAGACCTCAAATTTCCTCTAATGAATCTTCCGATCCGTTGCATATTTGAGTCCATACTTGATTGTACCCTTCATGTACCTCAATATGTGCTTTGCAACAACCGGGTGAACACGTCTTAGATCTATCAGAAACTAGCTCAATGTGTTCACAACAAAGCATATCTCTAGCCTCATGTTCGTCAAGTACATCAATGAACCAATCATCTTCTTATACATCATGGCATCAACTGTCTCAAAAGAAGCATCACTCAATAGCTTCAAATTTGATGCCATGGGTATGGAAATAGCCTTGCAGTCCATTATTTTGAATCTCTTTAGAATCTCTATTGCATACTTTCCTTGTGCAAGAAGTATCCCATCTGAATTCTGCCACACTTATAGTCCTAAGAAGTAGTGCATCATCCCCAGGTCCTTCATCTCAAACTTTGCGGAAATCCTTCTCTTTGTATATGTAATGAGATCATCCTCTCCTGTCAAGAACATGTCATCTACATATAGTAGGAGTATCACTGGTCTTCTTCCCTCATCCTTGAAGTAGAGGTTGGAATTTGCTTTAGTCTTGGTAAATCCTAAGCTCATCAGAAAGTTATCCATCCTACCATACCACGTCCTCGGTGCCTGCTTCAAACCGTACAATTCCTTCTTTAACTTGCACACATGATTCTGTCTGTCATGTGTCTCAAATCCTAGTGGCTTCTCCACATACACTTCCTCTTCAACTACACCATTCAGGAAATTTATCTTGACATCCATCTGGTGTATCTTCCATTTCATTATTGCAACTAAGGACAATATTGTTCTCATGGAAGTGCATCTCGCTAATGGCACAAATGTTTCCTCATAATCGATGCCTTCTTTCTGGGAGAAGCCATGTGCTACAAATCTTGCCTTGTATTTTTCTATGCTTCCATCTACTGCATGCAGTGATCTTGTAGATCCATTTGGAAGACACTACGGACTTCCCTTCTGGTCTCGGAACTATCTCACAAACATCATTCTTCATAATTGACTAATACTCTTCGATCATGGCTTCATTCCACTCCTTCTTTTGAGCAACTTCCTCATAGTTGGAAGGTTCATTATTAATGATGTTGCATAATAAGGCTACGTATTTGGATTATGGTCTTGGTCTTTTACTTTCTCCAAGTGTCCCATCTGGAGCGCCATACCTCTCCACATCTTGAATAGATTTGTGTTCCCATGTTGGTCTTCTCTTGTAGGAATTATTCACATGAGGTGGATCTACAGGTTCCTGACATTTTATCATGTCACGATCTCCATGGTTTTCTTGAGTCATTTCTTCCATAACCGTGTCTTTGGTTCTAGGAACTTCGATTTCTTCATCATCTTCAATGTGGAATTGTTTTGACTTGTGGTAAGTTGAAACTTCATCAAAAGTATTGTCTTGACCGGTCTCAATCTTCTTGAATCTTGGGAAGTATATTCAATATGCTTTTGATTCATCACTGTATCCCACAAATATGCCCTTCTTTCTTGAAGGTTCTATCTTTGTCCTCTTTTCTTTGGGAACAAGTATGTACACAGGGAAACCAAATATTTGGAGATGGTTGAATTATGATTTCTTTTCCCAAAACGCTTCTTCTGGAGTCTTGTTATTCAGAACATAGTGAGGTATTATGTTTTGTATATACACTATTGTTCTTGCTGCTTCTGCCCATAGATGCATTGGAAGGTCTTAGTCATGAAGCATCACCTTTGTTGCTTCCATTAGTGCTCTATTCTTCCATTCTGCAATGCCATTTTGCTGAGGATTGTAGGGAGTGCTCATCTCCCTCTTAATACCAGACTCTCTGCATAGGTCTTTGAACTCATCTAAAGTGAATTCATCGCCATTGTCTGATCGTAAGGTATTGATTATCCTTTCAGTGTGATTCTCTACCAAAGCTTTGAATTCTTTGAACTTGATGAAAACTTCGTCTACCTTTCAAGAATTAAATCCAAGCTATACGAGATTAATCATCTATGAAAGAAACATAGTATGCATACCCTCTTAAGGAATTGAATGGCATGGGACCACATACATCTGAGTGGATTATTTCCAAGATTTCCTTCACCTTTCCTTCATTGCTTTTTCTTTACATTCTTCCCTTGCACACATCCTTTGCAAATGCCTTCATGTTTTGCTTGGAATTCGGGAAGGCCTAATATTGCTTTTCTTGCAATTGGTAGAGCCCTATAGTGTACATGTGCAAGCCTTCAGTGTTATAGTTCACTCACTTATATGGAGTCATGAACCAAGGCTTGTTTTGGTTGTCGTTTTAGTTTGTACAGACCTCCCTCTTGCTCTCTAATTATTTTTGCATCATTTATTGTTTTGTCTTTTGGCAACATGATTACTTAGCCATCAACGAATGGAACACATAATCCCTTAGCGTCTAAAGCTAAAATGGAGGGGATATTTTTCTTCAATCCTGGTATGTAGAGAACATCTTGCATCTTCATTGACTTTCCTGAGTCCAACTTGTAAGAGGATTTTCCACTTCATTTTATGGGATATTGATAATTGTCACCAAGTTTCACTTTGTGAGGTGACTCATGTTCTAATAGGTTGATGAAGGATTCTTTGTATCCTATCATATGCTTGGAATCTCCACTGTTCACTAGCCAATCATTGCTTCCATAGGTAATGGTACCTGTAAGAGCTGGGATCAAAACATATTCTTTATCACTTGAAGAATCTTCTCTTGTTCTCTTGTTTGCGGGTTCATCATCTTCTGCAGTATGTGCATGATGCCTCTTATTTATTTATTTTGTCTTGGAGGATCCTTTGTTTATGGGACAATCTCCTGAGAAGTGGCCTTTCTCATCACATGTGTAGAATCTAAGATTTGTGTAGTCCCTTATTGGTCTATGATTCATTTGGAATTTCTTGGGTCTTTTGTGAGAGTAATCCTTCCTCTTTCCTTCATTCTTCTTTGATTAAGTTGTTAGATCTTGATCATCACTTACTCCCATCTTTTCTTTTCTTGATACTAATCAAGTTTTTCTTGAGTGCATTCGTCCCACAGTCTGTTGAACTTGATTAGTTTCTTTCTGGCACATATACCTTGAATGAATGAGTCCCATGACCTTGGAAGCCCATTCAAGGTAGTCATCATGATCTCTCTTTCTTCAATATTTTCTTCAATGGCCTCTAGTTGCTCCTTGATCTGAGAAACCCTTGTGAAGTAAGATTGAATGGTTTCAGAATGTTGGATATTCACATTCTTGAGTTGATTTCTCAATGTCATCCTCTGATTGATGTTCTTTCCTTCAAATATCTTGGTCAAAGAATCGAACATCTTCTTAGGAGTCTTTAATGATGTTACAAGAGGGATGAGGTTATCCTTGATGGAGTTTGCAATAATCATTTTATCTCTTATCATGTTCTTCTTGTGGTTTGCCTTTGCCTCTTATCCCTCTGGTACTGGAGCCTCCTCATTGACATACTTGTCCAAAGCATTATCTTCTAGGATAAGAGATATTCTATACTTCCATGTTCGAAAGTTACCTTCTCCTTCAAGCTTATCCTCAACCTTGGTGTGATTCATCATCTTGATATGAGAACCTCAAATGGAAATAGCAAGGAAATAGATCCTACCAATTTGATATGCCTAAGTTGATTCTAGATCTAGCTGACCTAGGGTTCCATAGGGAAACCCTAATTTTCCAAACTTGGAATCTTGATTTCTTGTCTGGATAGAAAGATGCATCCCCTTAAGGCAAGTTGTTCCATGATGCCCTTTCCAAATTATGTGGAGGGAAACTCCAAAATATTCATGCCCTAGTTTCCTCTGGCGGTAGTGATTAGGTCAAAATTGAAACTTCTCCAAACTGAAACCTTTTTCCACCAAAAGATGTTCCTCCATGAGGCGAGTTAGCCTAGCCTTATTTTCCGAGAAATCTTGTGGAGACAAGTGTTAGAACTTGGAAGCCTTAGTTTCCCGCAGCTGCACAATGCCTTCTTTCAGGATGGATTTGATACCATGTTAGAATTTGTACTTTAATTCAATTATGTTAGATCTTTAAAATGAAAGATAGGCAAGCACAACAATACACAAGAACAAAAATATTTTCCTTGGGGAAACCATAAAGGAGAAGACCACGCAACATCTTCATAATATGTCCGTCACTTAGTACAATGTCAAAGCAAGATAGAATACCCAAAGGTAAGATGTCTTCAACAACTTCTTCTTCTCCTTCACTAGCGCACGTGTCTTTCTCTCTCTTGATAAAACTTGCTTGTGTGGTGTATGTCCAAATGAGGGAGGGCACCTCCCTATTTATACTTTACAAGTGACTAATCAAAAACCCTAAATGGGCCGACTTCCTAAACTAACAGAGCCAACTTTCCTCTTAGGATACTTACAATACATTTTACAATATTTCTTCTCGGGACTATTGCCCCGACTTACAACAAAGGTTTTACCTCGGTATTCGACAATGACCAAATACAATAATAACATCCCAGGTGGAGGAAAAACATCTTCGACAGAGGTTCAATAAAAATACAATAATAATATATAAAAGAATATCTTCTGAAGTTACATTTTCAACAACATTAAGGGTTTCCAAGAATGGATTAATTTATAGTTGTCTTCTCAATTAAAGTTATTAGGATGCTTTTTTATTTCTAGATCTTCCTTAATCAACCAAGCGTAGTAATGAGTAGTGGAGGCAAGAAATTTGGTTTGATAAAATTAAATTTGGTGTTTGGTGTGGAAGGAGTGTTCCGCAATACCATATTTGTTAAAATCATTTTTATTGGGATCAACGATGTTCTTTAAGGCATATTTGGATGACTCTACCTGTTTTTCCAATGTAGGTTGTTCGACAAGAACATGGAAACTGGTAGACACTCTAGGATAAAAGTGGATTAGATTTGTCTTTAACATTTCTAAATAATTGCTTTAGGGTTTTATGGGGTTTGAAGATAGTTTTAATGTTCTTTTTAGGTAACAGTTTTAAGATGTGATCAATGATGCCATGGATATAAGGGAGAGAGACGAATGATTGGAAATGGTGAGGATACATGGATATTGGAATCTTCAGGATTTGGATGAAGGACTTGATGACAAGTTTTTCAGGGTAGTCATTGGCGATAAGGGATTTGGTAAGGTGGGATCTTTCAAGAGATAGATGTTGGGGTACTGTTGTAGCTGCAACTGTTTTCCCAAATTTTTGAAATTTTGGACCCTCCTCTTAATTTTTATCTTGCCTAGAATTGTTTGGATCCATGAACTCTGCTTTTGTTTTCCCTCTACTACAAGTTTGGATTGTTTTGAGGTCAACTGTTGTCATGCTTTTCGGAAAATTGCTTATGTCTAAAACTGCTTTGGGTTGTGGAATTTGAGGTTTGGTTTGAAAATGTTGTCCTTTGATCTATGATTTCTTTCTTTGATATCGGAAGTCTATTTCTCATTTTCGCCGTTGTTTCGGAGGTGAAACAAACTTTTTCAACGTTGCCCAGCTGAAAGTCTTTTGGAACTTAACCTTTTTTTAGTTTGGTTGTTCGGAGGTCATTTAAACAATGCATCGGAGCCATATTTCCCTACGGGGCTGCCGTTGCTGAAGCTGAATGATGATTATTCTGACGGATATCTTTGACTTTTTTGATGCTGTGATGTTATTATTTTGACTTGATTTGCGCTGTTGGAGGTTGGTTGAAGTTTGAGTCGGGGTTTTTTGATCTTTATGAAGCTACTATTTTGGAGATGAGACAAGCTTTTTAGACCGCTGCACAACTCTAAGATTTTTCGAACACTTAACGTTTTCATGATGTTTCTACGCCATATCGAAAAGTTTATAACTTTGATCGAAGGCTGTAGTCTGATTGCTTTCCGCCATTGCGGCTCCCAAGCAAACTAAATGTCTGCCATATAACTGCTCCACTCGTCGATGTTTTGTTACGGTTTCCACCAATATGTTTATCTGCTACGGAGCCTGTAGTATTTTCATCTTCCACCATTGCGGCTGCGTATCGCACTAACCTCCCAACGCTTATGTCGTTCCGTTCGCTGACACAGAGATTTTTTGCCTGATGCTTTGGCATTTAGTCTTTTCGACGCTGATAGACTTAATGGTCTCGCGGAACTCGTTTTCCGTATGAAGCCCGCAGTTGTGGCTGTGAGTAAGACTATCTTGCCGATGCTTTAATGGTTCAAGCCGTTGATAAGGTTTTTTCCCGCCGTTTTGTGAGTTTTTAAACCCCTTTGTGGGCAGCGGTGGTTTCTGATTCTTGTTAAGGTTTTCGCGACGAGAGCGCAGTACAGGGCCTCATTTTGATGATCAGTTTTATTGTTAGTATGGTTTACGTTTGTTGAAAAGATGCAGTCCGAATTAATGATGAATTTTGTTTTAAATGCAGACGGACTTATAATATTCTCCAGATTATTGCTATAAAGACAACATAGCTGAAGGACAAAGCAGAAGGAAGTTGGCTGGAAGGTGATAGGCGGAGATGTTCTGAGATCAACGGGACCTTAAAAAATGACAAATAAAAAAACAAAGCAGAATCAATAGCAATAGAGGCCCAGGATTGGAAAAGGTTCATCAGTTGCCGAGCTAGTCCCGTTTTATGAAGTACTCATAAGTCTAAATCTGAAATGTAATGCATTATATGAATCATGAGCACTCACAAAAGGACAAATTTGTGAGATTAAATGGTTGGGGGAGCCCAAAGGTCACACGGTTGGGCAGCCCAACAGTTTTACTCTTTTTGTATAAATATAGAAGATAGAGATAAGAGAAGGGCTTTTCCCTAGAGAAACTTGTGAACCACTTGTTGTAAGAGGAACTACTTTGTTTTACAATAAAAAATTACAATTTTTGCCTATTGGAGAAGGTGTTGTGTGGAATGTTCGAATGTGATAAATGAACAATGTTGAAGGGGAACTATTTCGTTTTCAATTGTGTTTCATTAACTATGAGAGCATTCTAACTTTCTGAACCTATGTTCTTATCTGAATGTTCTCTGGTTTATTCTGTGATAATTTCCACTATGAGTAATGGAGCGTTTAACGGTTGATGAGCTATCTTGTCATGTATATCTTTATTCATGTTTATGTGTTTTGATTCTAAGAACAACTATCTATGATTTATCTTAACATGTGAATAGTATTACATTACTCATGAATTAATATCTTGCTCCCTAGGGACAACTTAGTTAGTGTTGTTTGTTCTAGTTGTGTGTGATTTAGATGTGAGAGAGTCTAAGATGATAGGTAAGAACCTTCGCGTCACATTGTGACCACTCGCATTCTTTATCAATTTTCATCTTAGATAGGCACTTACATATCATACTTAAAGTCAAAAAATACAAAAATATATACGGTGGATCGGGCCGCAACCGGTAAAACCCTTTGTTTTTGTTACTTGACCTACGGTAGCCGGACCGCAAACCGAACGGATTCCCTACACCAAACAGTCACGGGCTATTTGGGAATGTTGACTGGGGAGAATCCCTTGCTGTTGTTGCCTGCGAATTTCCAGGCCTCAATAGTTTCTGGCGCTAGAAGGAGGGCCACCAGTGCATGGTTGGCTGGGGAAACACGTTTCCTCGAAATAACTCCACCAGTGATAGTTTTGAAAGCAGTTTGTTTCCTGATCCAAATACTGAAGAGAATAGAGAACATTTGTTTGCTGTGAACAACCAAGTAGTAAATGATTTGAGAAGACACACGCGGGATTATGTAAAGAGTATTGGAGGATTACCCATTATCCCTGATTTACTTCGAAGAGAATACAAGAGGAAAGACCGTCCCGTCTTGGAAGATTCAGTGTTGGTTGGAGATTGGGAAGAGTTAGTAGAAGTAGCATTACAGGAGGTTGTTCAGCCTTTGAATCAAGTAGGTCCAAACACACCTTACTGTTCTCCTGTACAGACTCATGTTCCTTCACCTCCTCATTCTCCACCCAGACTCATGGCAAGTGTAAATGCAAATCAGCCACCTAACCCACCAAATCCACCATCGGCTTGGAAAGACAGATCACCCTTGAACTTAACACCTCCATTGCATGACTTACCTCAGGATTTCGAGAAGATGTTGCCTAAGTTTTATCCAAATGAGAAGATGTTAGTAGATGACCATTTGCAAAGTTTCTATTTGGCAATAGAAGGATTAAGGGTTGGGGAACATGAGGATGTCATTTGTAGAATTTTTCCACACACCGTTAAAGGATCAGCAGCATAGTGGTATTTCGGTTTTCCTGCAAACTCTATCCCATATTGGGATACCTTTGAAAGGATTTTTAGAAGTAAGTATGCAACCCAAAAAACTCACGCAGCTCTCATGAAAAGACTGTGCGCCTTAAAGAAAGAAAGAAAAGAGAAGGTGCATAGTTTTACCCAAAGATTCGTAGCCTATCTTAAGAATTTTTCTGAAGCTGACAAACCCTCGGATAAAGTTCTGATTGAATATTATACCTCAGCTCTAGGACCCGAGTTGGCCATGTTTGCCAAAATGAAGGCCAAACCTATGCTAGCAGAGACTTATGAAGAAGCGGAGAGAGTAGAGGATGAAAAATAAAGCATCGAAGATTATCCTGAACAGTCAGGAGAAAAAAATGTTGGGAGGAAAGCTTTGTTGTTTACTAAGCCTAAAGAGGAGCAATCACCAGATTTCGAGGGAATGGCAAAGATGATGCAAAATCTCTCTAACAGAATCATAGACTTGGAAAAGGAAAAGGAAGCTCAAAATTTGTATAAGCCTTATTACAAGAAAAGGGAAGATAACAATCAATCCCAACCCCATCTGCACAACCCTGCATCTATGAAATTAATGGAGGTAGGAATGGATAACTTTTGCACTTTCCACCAACAACCCCATTATGAAAAGAATTGTCCTCAATGGATAAATTCAATGACGTTGGTTATGAATCAGCTGTTGGATTCCAAATTAACTGAAGATAATGATGAAGAAGGGAAAGACAACAATAAATCAACATAAAAACAGGAGGATGAAGCCATGGTTTTATGGGACTATGTATCTTTGTTTGATGTCGAGGAAGAAAATGATCTGAGACACGAGGGCATCCTGGAAACAAACGTAACGACGAGAAGCCATGGGTTGATTAAGGAAAATAGTCTTATGCTCCCGAAGATCAAAAGACTTCAAAAGAATGTTAAGAAATTTCAAAACAACTCCTCAACTAATAAAATTCCGGAATTTACCATCACCAGTCAAAATCCTAGACAGGTTAACATGCCTACTAAGCCCAATGAAGAAAAAATAAATAATGTTAAATCGAATCTCACAGAACATAAGATGGATTATGACATTGTGGAGGATATCAAAAAAGTAAGGGCAAACATCTCATTATTTGAAATGTGCAATGTGCCACAGCAAAAAGAAAAGTTATTGAAAGCACTTGAAGTATCAGAGGAGAGGCTTTCCACTGACACTCAGCCCCAAGAAGAAGAAATTGGTGAAGCAAGTTTGGGAGGTAAGCCTAAAAGCAAGAATCCACCTTTTCTCCTTACTTTTGAATTTTTCAACCACAACGTGCATAACTACCTAGTAGACTTGGGGGCATCAGTCAACGTCATGCTGCTCTCGGTCTGCAAAAAGATAAATGGACAACCTAAACCATCTACCTGGAGGGTCGTTCAGTTGGACAGAACGAATGTGAAGGTAATTGGGGAAATCGAGGATGTTCTCGTTCGCTTATCTTCAAATGATAAGGTGTGTCAATTCATTGATATTGTGGTGGTTGACATACCGGAAGCTTATGGACTTGTTTTGAGCAGAGATTGGTCGGCAAAGCTAAACAACTATTTTTCCTTGGACTGGTCGCATCTGTGGCTACCATATAAAGGAAGCCCAAATCAAATTAAAGTTTTGAGGGAGCCCCACATGAAACACAATGTTACTCAGTTCGAAGGAAAAAATGGACCAGTAGATTCTGTTTTGGGAAAGAACTTTATTGAGCTAGAACCAGGAAACTATCAAGCTAAAGAATCCAACAATACATTAGACGCTCAGCCTGATCTCCTTCAATTTTCACAGGCTGATGAAATTGATTGTAAAATAGTAGACTTAGCTGTAGATGTAGATGTTAATTCTTGCACAGTAGCTAGCGGTTAGCAATTTTTGGATGCTTTTCTTTGATGGTTCTAAACTTTAGAGGGGTCAGGAGCCGACTGTGTCCTGATTGACCCTAAGAAAAACAAACATTTTCTTTCATGTAGATTAGAGTTTGAATGTACCAATAACACAATTGAATATGAAGCATTAGTTCAGGGATTAAGGAAAGCAATTGAATTAAAGGTAAAAAATTTGAAAGTGTTTGGAGATTCTGAAATAATTGTAAAACAAATTCAAAATCAAATACATTCCATTTCTCCTCATTTAAAAGCTTATAAAAATAAAGTATGGGATTTACTTAAATGTTTTAATGCATTTAACATTGTATCGATTCCAAGACTTAAGAATGCAGCAGCTGACTTGTTGGCCACCTCAGCTGTGAGGCTTGTGCCCTCTAATAATCGGTGCTCTGTTGAATTGCTTTTCAGGCCTTCAATTCTAGATATGATTACCAATCTACGAGTTTTTGATGATGATCAACAAATTATAGAATCCTTGACAAATGACGAAACCTTCAGAGGAGCGATTATTGACAATGAAGAACATCAAGCCGAGCTAAAATTCGATAATTTTATTCCTAAAGGAGTCAGGACTTTAGAACGGATGTTTGATTTAAACGATAAATTTAGAAGACCAGCGAATGTGAATACTCATAGCTTATCTCTACAGTTTGAGTTGATTATTTTGGGGACTGAAATGGAGCCTAAATATGTGAATTTGGGAAAATGTTGCTCCCTAGGTGAAAGGAATAAGTTTATCAGTATTTTCAAACAATACAAAGATGTTTTTTCCTGGACGTATGAAGATCTAAAGACATATGACACTAATATTATTCAGCATGTTATCCCCATCAGATCTGGAATCAAACCTTATCAGCAGCCTTTAAGGAAAATGCATCCAAAATTAGAACCTTTAATCCAGAGTGAAGTTAAGAAACTATTGGATGATAGAATTATCTTCAAGGTTAGACACTCAGAATGGGTTTCAAATCTGGTACCGGTAAGGAAGAAATCCGGAGAGATCAGGCTATGTGTGGATCTTAGAAACTTAAATCGCGCTTCAGATAAAGACAATTATCCTGTTCCACCCATGGAGCAGATATTGCAAATGGTTTCAGGTTCTGAACTATTCTATTTATTAGATGGATTCTCAGGCTACAATCAGGTATTAGTAGTTGAAGAAGACAGACTTAAAATGACATTCAGAACCAGGTGGGGGACTTTTGCTTGCAGAAGGATGCCCTTTGGACTCATAAACGCTGGAGCTACTTTCTAGAGGGCTATGGACATAGCTTTCCGCGGTCTGATTGGTCGCAGTGTTGTAGTATACCTTGATGACATCACGATATTTTCAAAGAAAAGAGAGGAACACACATTTCATCTAAAGCAGATTTTTGAACACTGCCGAAAATATGGCATCTCACTAAACCCCAAGAAGTGCGTGTTTGTCGTTACAAAAAGTAAGTTGTTGGGTCATGTGGTTTTTAAGAAGGGGATCTCCATAGACCCAGAAATGATCAAATCCATCGAACAGATTCCCTTACCCCATAATAAAAAGGGCATGCAATCATTTATGGGGACAATAAATTTTGTGCGAAGGTTTGTGCCAGATTTCGCTCAAATTGTTAAACCTTTGTAGCAAATGGTAAAAAAAAGTGTACAATTCAAGTGGATTGATGTAGAGAAGAATGCATTTAGTAAAATTAAAATAGTTGTTGCGCATGCACCCTCCCTCAAAAGTCCGAATTTTGAGAAAGATTTTATTTTGTACACTTTCACATCTGATGATTCACTAGCAGCTGTGCTTACCCAGAAGGAAGATGGGGAAGATGAGTTCCCCATATCATTTATGAGCACTGGTCTGCAAGGGGCCGAATTGAATTACCTAGCTGTGGATAAACAAGCTTATGCCGTGTTCAAAGCGATAAAACAATTCAGGCCATACATACTAAAGAACCAGACAAAGGTAATCGTTCCACACCCAGTTGTGAGGTCTCTTTTCGTACAAAAAGAGTTAGGAGAAAGAAGAGGCAAATAGGTAACAACTCTATAGGAGTATGACCTCGAATTCAAGCCAGCCTCCATAGTTAAAGGGCAGGGATTGTGCAAACTAATGACTGAAAGTAAAGACAATGAAGAAAAGAGCTGGGAAAACGAAGCTGAGTTACATTTGATGGATGTATGTCCTCTTTTCACAGATCCGAAATCCTGGTATCGAGACCTTGTGCATTACCTTTAGGCGGGATTGTTACCAGAACATTGGAATTCTAAGCAAAGAAGAGCACTGTGTCTTAAATCATCCTCATATCAGATTGTTGAAGGAATATTGTTCAGAAAGAATTATGATGGATTTCTTCTTAGATGCTTAGAGAAAGAAGATGCGAAGAAGGTAATGATAGACTTACATGATGGGCCTGCTGGAGGACATTTCTCCGGAGATACAATAGCACATAAAATTCTCAAAGATGGATACTATTGGCCCACACTGTTCAAAGATGCACATGCCCATGTCAGAAAGTGCGACATCTGCCAAAGGTGTGGTGGAAGACAAGTTAAAGCAGCAAGACCATTAAAGCCTATAATGATAACAAAACCTTTTGAGTAGTGGGGGATGGACATCATTGGAGAGATAAAGCCAAATTTTTCCTTGCAACACAAATATATTCTAATGGAAACCGACTACTTCACTCGTTGGGTCGAAGCCATTCCGTTGCGTAAAGTAAATGAAGATGCGGTCATGGACTTCTTGCAAGATCATATTATGACCAGGTTTGGAGTTCCAATTTCTTTAGTTTTCGATAATGCTACTTACTTTTCCTCGATTAGATTAACTGCATTTTCTCATGATAAATGAATTAAGTTGCATTACTCTGCAAATTACTATCCACAGGGAAATGGATTGGCTGAATCTACGACCAAGAATCTGATTAGTATTTTAAAAAAGATAGTGATAGAAAATCAGAGGAGTTGGCACTCAGCATTACCAAATGCTCTTTGGGCTGATAGGGTCACCCCCAAGACTTCATTAGGTGTGTCCCCGTATACCCTTTTTTTATGGAAAAGAGGCCATTCTACCCCCCAATATCATGCTACCCTCTTCCATAATAGCTCAGGAATCCAGAGAATCAGATAATAAAGTCTTGCAGATAAGGATACATAATATTTTGAAGGCAGAAGAGTCTAGATCCAAGGCCAGAGAACGGTTTAAACAACAACAGGAGATAGTAAAGAGATGGTTTGATAAACACGAAGCCAGAACTAAAGAATTTGAGGTGAGAGATTTGGTTCTCAAATGGGATCACCCCCATGATGAGAAAGGAAAACACACGAAATTTCAACAGTTATGGGTAGGCCCTTTCCAGATTCCGGCAAAACTCGGCCCCTCAACCTATAAATTGCAAGATTTACAGAGGTGGGAAGAGAACTTACTAGTTAATGGTTTAGTTCTCAAACCTTATTTTTCCTGAGTTTTGTTTTTGTTCTTTTATCTTGTACATAAATAAATTGATTTGGTTGTTTATTTTGATTTATTTTATTTCTGTTTTGTTTTAGTTTGGATTTTGATTGATTTCAATAAAAAAAGGAAAACTTTTGGTTGCATGGAGAGCATCAGAATTTTGGAGTAATTAAAGTCCTTGAGTGTAAGACTGTGTACTATTGTTTTATCCGAAAGAATTTCTTCTAGTTTAGCCGTTTTCCTGAATGGCTATGAACACATTGAAGTCCTACTTAATCCTTGTAAAAAAAACCAGGATCAAAAGGTTTGGAATACTATTTTGAGGCTCCATCCATCTCACGTTTAAAAATTTCCTAGGGAGTGACAGCAAAAGACCCACGGAAAGGAAGCAAGGTAAACAGTATATTATATATAAATGATCCCATGTCAAGAATTGAAAGCCAAAAGGGAGATAAGAGTCAAAAACTCCTATGAAAGCAATAGGTACCAAAACAAAGTACTGAATCATTTAAGTACAAAATTGCCAAATTTCTTCTCCGTCCATGAGCTAAAAGTCAAATGCATCTCTCACACAAAAGGACACTATGGATAGGGGAGCCTGAATAAAAAATTCAGAAAGAAAGGCAAGCAGGAGGACTCATAAAGGATAAAAGTCCAAAAGCACAAAAAGTGCAAAATGGCATGGGAATGAGGAACAAATGAATATTTTTGTTTACCATATGTTACGATCCTGTGGTGTCCAAGATGGAAGCTACTCGACGACAGAAGAAAGAATGAAACTCATTTTCTTGGCCTTGAAAGAGTTATCTTGACTTTGAAATCTTGGTTTCCTTTTCCTTAAATTGGACTACCCTCAATGATTAAAGGTACATATATTTTCCATTTGGGAAATCTAGACATCTAGAAGAATTCAACATGTTGGTTTATTGTCAAACAGTCTGTTACTTAATGAAGAAATTGTCCAAAGATCTAGGTTCACCAGGTAGCCGCCAATTGTTGCAGCTGCAACTGTTTTCCCAAATTTTTGAAATTTTGGACCCTCCTCTTAATTTTTATCTTGCCTAGAATCGTTTGGATTTATGAACTTTGCTTTTGTTTTCCCTCTGCTACAAGTTTGGATTGTTTTGAGGTCAACTGTTTTCATGCTTTTCAGAAAATTGCTTATGTCTGAAACTGATTTGGGTTGTGGAATTTTGAAGTTTGGTTTGAAAATGTTGTCCTTTGATCTGTGATTTCTTTCTTTGATATCGGAAGTCTATTTCTCATTTTCGCTGCTGTTTCGGAGGTGAAACAAACTTTTTCATCGCTGCCTAGCCGAAAGTCTTTTGGAACTTAACTTTTTTTTAGTTTGGTTGTTCGGAGGTCATTTAAACAATGCATTGGAGCCATATTTCCCTATGGGGCCACCGTTGCGGAAGCTGAACGATGATTATTCTGATGGATAGATTTGACTTTTTCGATGCTATGATGTTATTATTTTGACTTGCTTTGCGCTGTCGGAGGTTGGTTGAAGTTTGAGTCGGGGTTTTTTGATCTTTATGAAGCCGTTGTTTTGGAGATGAGACAAGCTTTTTAGACCGCTGCACAACTCTAAGATTTTTCGAACACTTAACGTTTTCATGATGTTTCTGCGCCATATCGAAAAGTTTATAACTTTGATTGAAGGCTGTAGTCTGATTGCTTTCCACCATCGCGGCTCTCGAGCAAACTAAATGTCCACCATATAACTGCTCCACTCGTTGATGTTTTGTTACATTTTTTGCCAATATGTTTATCTGCCGTAGAGCCCATAGTCTTTTCATCTTCCGCCATTGCGGCTGCCTATTGCACTAACCTCCCGACGTTTATGTCATTTCGTTCGCCGACAAGGAGCTTTTCCACCCGATGCTTTGGCATTTAGTCTTTTCGACATCGATAGACTTAATGGTCCCATGGAACTCGTTTTCCTTCTGAAGCTCGCCGTTGTGGCTATGAGTAAGACTATCCTGTCGATGCTTTAATGATTCAAGCCGATGATAAGGTTTTTTCCCGCCGTTTTGTGAGTTTTTAAACCCCTTTGTGGGCGGCGGTGGTTTCTGATTCTTGTTAAGGTTTTCGCAATGAGAGCGCAGTACAGGGCCTCATTTTGATGATTAGTTTTATTGTTAGTATGGTTTACGTTTGTTGAAAAGATGCAGTCCGAATTAATGATGAATTTTGTTTTAAATGCAGACGGACTTAGAAGATTCTCCAGATTATTGCTGTAAAGACGACATAGCTGAAGGACAAAGCAGAAGGAAGTTGGATACAAGGTGATAGGTGGAGATGTTCTGAGATCTACGAGACCTTAAAAAAGGACAAATAAAAAAACAAAGCAGAATCAATAGCAACAGAGGCCTAGGCTTGGAAAAGGTTCATCAGTTGCCGAGCTGGTCCCATTTTATGAAGTACTCATAAGTCTAAATCCGAAATGTAATGCATTATATGAATCATGAGCACTCACAAAAGGATAAGTTTGTGAGATTAAACGGTTGGGGGAGCCCAAAGGTCACACGGTTGGGCAGCCCAATAGTTTTACTCTTTTTGTATAAATATAGAAGATAGAGATAAGAGAAGGGATTTTTCCCTAGAGAAACTTGTGAACCACTTGTT
>LPNX011119389.1:1201586-1248973 GCA_001517045.1 Pseudotsuga menziesii | reverse complement strand
TAACTGTGAGAGCATTCTAACTTTCTGAACCTATGTTCTTATCTGAATGTTCTCTGGTTTATTCTGTGATAATTTCCACTATGAGTAATGGAGGGTTTAATGGTTGATGAGCTATCTTGTCATGTATATCTTTATTCATGTTTATGTGTTTTTATTCTAAGAACAACTATCTGTGATTTATCTTAACATGTGAATAGTATTACATTACTCATGAATTAATATCTTGCTCCCTAGGGACAGCTTAGTTAGTGTTGTTTGTTCTAGTTGTGTGTGATTTAGATGTGAGAGAGTCTAAGACGAGAGGTAAGAACCTGTGCATCACATTGTGACCACTCCTTGCATTCTTTATCAATTTGCATCTTAGCTAGGCACTTGCATATCATACTTCAAGTCAAAAAATACAAAAATATATATGGTGGACTAGGCCGCAACCGGTAAAACCCTTTGTTTTTGTTACTTGACCTACGGTAGCCGGACCGCAAACCGGACGGATTCCCTACACCAAACAGTCACGGGCTTGTTGGGAACGTTGATTGGGGAGAATCCCTTGTTGTTGTTGCTTGCGAATTTCCAGGCCTCAACAGGTACAAAGGTGAAAAAAACTCTGGTGGTAAGAGTTTTAAAGAAAAAATATTTTTGGGAAGGGTGGTGGTGGGATTGGGCATTAAGATTCCTATCAGTATGGGTCTTTTTACAATACAATTAATGAGATAAGGAACCCTTTTGTTGTCGAGTGACCAAGACATCAAGGAAAGGAGAAAAATCATTTTGTTGTATTTCCATGGCGAATTGAATGTGAGGGGATTTGTTGTTGAGGTGTTTGGGGAAGTTATCAGGGAAGGTGCGCCCATGCGGCCAAACAACTCTACCAATTCGGAGATGATTTCCAAGGATATGGATTTTGATAAAAAGGGATACAACATCAAAGCTAATCATCATATATGAATCATCAAGGCATGGATTTTGAATTTTACTAATATGTCATAGGAGTCTTTAATAAACGATTAAGTTTGACAAGTAAAAGGTTGGGGCATTTCAACGAGAACCAAGATAAGGCATGGGTGGGGCTCCAATAGTTCTAACAATGGATTGGAGAGGGATTTCCTTCTTATGGATCTTAGGTTGATCATAAATTTTTTAAGGTTGGGGATTGTGAGGAAGAATTTTCTTCTTGATGGCGGGGTCTAAAGATGAGGACTTAATGGCATCCAATTCACGATCGAAATAAAAACATATGATTCTCTTTCTTTCTTTGATGTACTGGTCACCTTGAAACATAATAGTTCCTTATTTCATCTTGTGTATTGTTAAAAGACCCATACTGATAAGTATCTTCATGCCCAATCCCACCATTATCCTTCCCAAAAATTTAGTGTCAAAAATCTTACCACCAGATTTGTTCACAACTCTTAAAATATCCCACCTTACCAAATCCCTTATCTCCAATGGCTACCCTCGAACACTTAAAAAAAAAAATTCCATCGTGTCCTTAATCCAAACCCTAAACACTCCAATCTCTCCCTTAAAGTAGTTATTTAGAAGTGTTAAAGACAAATCCAATCCGCTTTTATCGCATGGTGTCATTAGATTCCATGTTCTTGTGGGAAAACTTACATTGGACTTGTAATGCCCCATATTTTGACTAGGCATGTTTATCAGTCAGACATATTGCATTGTATTTTCTTATTATTTGTTGGACTCAGCTAGACTAAGTAAACTATGTTTTCGGCATGTGAGACTTGATTATATGTTGCTACTATGTTTGTGATGTTACCATGCTTATGTTGATACTATGATTACGATGTTATAATTATGTTTATGCGATTACTATGTTGTAGTTATCATGATATTCCTTTCTTTCTTAACGACAATGTATGTTTAATGGTCGTCCTTGATGAAATGTGATATATATGATATGGTACGTGGATACCAACCCATGATGTGATCAATTTAATGATTTTATGTGATGAAAGGAAATGATGTGGACAATATGGACCAATTGATGATTGAATGTATATATTTTTATACATATATGTTTGCAAAGTACTAATCCGCAGGACACAGGGGCTATGTAATAGTCAGATACTTGATATGAAGTGTGGTGTAGTACCTATTAAATCCTTATTTACCAAATCGATGATACGATGTCACATTCCAATAATCTCAATAGAAACACAATATTGTTTTGATAGGGTATAGACCAAGGATGTTGAGAGGGATGGATGTATGTTCCACCTTATGTTTCTATGATACCCAAGGTCATGGGAGGGTCATGCTGAGACACACTCCCTAAGTTGTTGTGATGATGATGGTCAAATGCATACTAGGAGAGGCTAGGTCTGTTGTTCAACCAACACTATCACTTTCAGTTCTCTACGTGGTCAGGTTGTTGAAGTCGACATCCACTTCTTTACTAGCAGAGGAAAGATAGGGAGGATGCAGACGTAGGTTAGGATGGGAGGATGTGTTAGTTAGTACTGTTGAGGGTTGGGTATTCCTTGATACTGAGTTAGTAGTAGTAGGTCCCCATCTTCGTTTTTTCTGGATAAGTTAATAAGTACATGGAATCGGTAGAAGAAGTCCTAGACGATGACGCCTTTGAGTAGCTGTACAACCTCACGACAGGACACCCATAAGACCTGATTCGATGGTAGTTTTTTTCCAACATGGGTTTCCATTCATTTAGTATCCTTGTGCAAAGATAAGAATATGAAATCATAAAAAGGGGATTAATTGTTAAATAACTGACAATGTTAAAGTAATTATATATATGTGTGGGTGTGTGCACTTTCTCTTTCTGCATGATGGATTACTTTTATTAGTTAGTAGGTATGCATAGGAAGGATGGTGTTTGTTTATAGTGCATATATGTTCTGTGCATACACTAGCCATGCATGCACACCTCGTACATGTATGATAGTATCATTGTACAAGAAACTTCTCACGCTTGAATAATGGTATAAATGTCATAGATAACTTAGTTAAGGATGCATTAATCAACTTAGGTAATGAATGGTTGAGTTGTTAATGTGTAAAATAAGTGAGTTAGTCAATATATGTAAACAATGTAATAAACGATTAATGTAAGTTTCATCAATTGAAAGTATCGTCAATGTGAGATGTCGTAGAGAGAACATTAACAGTAAAGAATTGCCTTGTCTAACTGTTAAGCATGATTAATTAACCCATTAAGGGTACCTTGTTCATTAATATAAAGATATTATGTTTATCCTAATTTACTTATCAATTAAACAAATAAATGTTACTATTATTATTCACCATTAATAATTATTATTATTATTACTACTTGTTATTGTTGATTATTATTAGTTTAATAATAATAATAATAATGTTGTAACTATTATCAGATACACCTAAGCTTCATTGAATATGATTAAAAGGATCATTTAAGTGTCCAAATTGTTTTACATGATTGATAAAATATATATTATTATCATTATTATTATTAGAGGTTTAACCAAATGAAATGTGATATTGTAACTTAATATTATTATATTTTCCACTTTAAATGATTATTTAATCATTATTTCGAAAACTGAAACACGATGATTGAATCAGAATGGATTGAGTAACAAGAACGTAAACATCCTCTCCATGAAGTTCAATATAATTATTATGTTATGTACAACATTTAATATTGAAGCAATGCATTGAATTACCATTAAATGAAAAGGTTCGTAAACAAGCAAGTAATAATAATTCTACTAATAAATAAACATAAAAGGAAACTCAAAGAGTATCCACTAAATTAGGCATTAAAGTATTTAACTGCTCAAGACAACCATGAATCAGATAACCACATTAAATCATTATTAAATGTCTTGAATAGTGTAAGGGTATTAATATTTTATATTCGCAAAACATTATAGGGAAGGCAGTGGAGTATGAATGAAAGGAGGAGGAAAATGGGTATTAAGGGAGGGTCTCATAGAGGAGAAGGGGGTTGGTTTTTCTTGGGAGGAGAGGATGTTAGTTAGTATGATTTTGGAAAGGAGGGATTGCGAGGAGGGGGACAAATCGAGGCTTGGTGGAGGGGTACAAATCGAAGTTTTGAGGAGGTGGGAAACTCAAAGATTGAGGAGTGGTTAACTAAAAGAAACTGGTTTGGTGAGATTGCACTATTGATAAATGGAAAATACTACTAAGGAAAGCTGCTCTCGGGATTATCGGTTTGTGGGCTCGAGGGATAGGAAACTCGTTGGTTTCCTAGGGCCAACACGATAAGAGCTGGTCGGCAGGGTGGTTCTATTAGTTTGGTCACTAATGCTTGGTAAAAAGAAACTACGGGAGCTACATGAACTACCTACAACTCTACGTTATCCAGGTATTCTACTTGTACAGATCTGATTATTCAATTACATTTATAAATGTTAATGCATAAATAAACCATGATTGAAACATTGCATGTGAAACACAATTTCTAGATCTGCTGAAAATATTTCTTTATGGAAATTTTAGAATACTTTGATATGAATACAAATACAAAACAGATAGAAACTATAACAAAACATTGATGAAAAAAAATATTTGAATTATTATTAAACCATGATCTAAATGAGTTGTTGTACATCAAAATTGACTTAGTAACTGATTTAGTGCCCTTAGAGAAGGAAGAGCACTACATGACAAATTGGTAGATCCATATGGACCCGCCTTAAAGAGCACATTGTTGATACCAATCACAATCCTCTTAACAAAAATGCTAATGTGAACCATTCCTTCCATACCATACACCAAATTTTCTTTGATCAAACCAAAGTTCTTTCCTCCATCGCTAATTACTCTTGTCGGTTGATCAAGGAAGCTATAGAAATGAAAAAGAATCCTAATAGCTTTAACAAAGAAGACGACTATAAACCAAGCCATTCTTGGAAAACTTTAATCCATCATCTCAATCATTAAATCTTTTTTTTTTTAATATCATATTCTCTCGCTCGTCGTGCTCCATCCTTCCACCTCTCCCCCCTCTTGTTTCTCTCTCTAAATTATCTCATCTCTAACCTTTAACTAGTTCCCTCTTATTTATTATATTTGTCATATTATAATCCCTAACTATTAATTCTCTATAATCTTCATTATATTTTAAACAGTCTTTTAACTCGACCTTTATATCCTTAATTCTATTAAAATTTTAACCTTCCCCTCATAGTTTCAATCCATTAATATCCATAATTTTAATCTATCAAAGTTCACTTATTACACAATCTTATTTTTCATTCCCGCCTTTTACATCTTAATATTACATTATAGCACATATTTTACAAATCTCAAATTTTTAATTTTCATACGCCCCTTTTATTCATCAATACTATATTATAATACAATCCTTAAATAATATTATTTTTATTTATTAATTCATTATATATTTATTTATTCCTTAGTTTTCTTATTAAATTACTTAATTATATATTTTGTTTCATTAAATTATTTCATTTCTCTTGCTTATGTCAAATATTTATAAAAAAAACTTTTACCTACCTTAAATTAATTATAAAATTTTACTTACATTTTTACTAAACATTTCAATTTATTCCATTTCAACAATTTATTTATTCTCATAATTTTCCTAAACAATTCAATTTATTCCATTCAACAATTTATTTAATATCATCCTCCTTTTACTTCCTAATATTGTATTTTATGTTGTGGTTCACAAACGTCCTAACAGGGTTGCTACATTCATGGGAAGAAATCATAGGGGGCCACTTGGAGGGGCCACACCTCATTCGCTCTAATTACAGAGCTAACCTGATGGGGACATCAAGTGAGGCCCTTATATAGCAATGTATAGCCACTTGGGGATTTGACCCTTAGACCTTCTGCTTGCAACTTGTTAAATTCAATGAAGCATAGGATCATCATCCTGCATGAATTCAAATGAGAAGAGAAGGCTACAAAAGAGAGAGAAGAATTTAGCATAGACCGATCAATTACTCATGGAAAAATTGTACACACATAGAGACACAATTTGAATAATATGATTATATTCATGAATCAATAAATAATATGGAATACACTAGTTGTACATACAGAAGAATTTGAATGCCTAAGATAGGATTCAAATCTACCAACTCAGACTGACTCCAACGCTAACTCGGTGTGGGAAAAATCACCATTGGAGCTCGCTATTGCAACTCTGGATAACTAACTTAGACTACAATCAATTAACTAATGAGTGTAGGTGAGAAAAGGCATCCACACTCCCTTCAATCATGAAAATTGACGCTAGGCTAACTGATTGTGATTTAACTAATAGTAACTGGAGCATAACTGAACATAACCGATTACCTACCAAGGTCAACTGAAGGAGACTATCGGTGGAACTCAGAGTAGGTTCCTAAATTATAGGGTTTGGTCCATGTGGCTCCTGAACTCATGCAATCAGGTGCAGTAAGTGGTAGATGTCCCCTACGTGTGTCCCCCATGCACTAGTGGACTAATGAAGACCTCCTGATCTAGGAAAATAGACAATTAGACTATGTGGTCAATGGGATGATTAATAATAATCCCAACACTCCCCCTTAATCCTGACTTTGGACAACCTAGGCCCTAGAAACTAAGACCAAAGGTCACCCATACAATCTAAATGCAAAAAATAATAATTTCTCAATAAAACCGAGGGAAATGGGGAAAACCTCATGGGAACCCCCCCCTCAAAATAAGCAGGAAAATCAAGATCAAGTTTTCATATCAAGAGAAAATTTCTTCTTGAATAAAAAACTTGTGAAAATATTTATGCAACCTACATCTCTCTGGTGCAGTGAAGCAGTATGATGGTCCTTGTGTGCACTAGTATCTTGGGACTATGCATGTGAACCTCTCCATCTTCTTCCAATACAATGATAGACAGGAGAAGGAATGTTTCCTTTGTCTCTTCTTTCTGAGGAAGAGTGACATGATCCAATTTGTTCTTCTATGAGCATGGTTGTTGACCAGTCCTTACCATCATGTAGCATCTCACTGGAAACTTGTTGCACCTCTCTGAAGGAAGTGAACTTGCTTGACATAGCGCAAGGTTATCTTTCTGAAACTGGGATCTTGTTCTCCTCATGTCATATGGCTCTCTAGTCATGTTCCCAGTTGCCTCAATAACCTTTTGTTCCCATTTAGGCCTAGGGTTGGGAGTAGGGATTGGATTTGGATCTGGATCACTATGAACTTCATCTTCAATTTCATCAACTGATTCAATTGGGTCTTATGCTTCCGATTCTAAATCTGAAACACTAATGGAAATATTATCATATGTAAAAGGAGTAGATAGAATGGTTTTACCTCCCCTTTCAAATGGAGGATGAGACTGTAATTATAAAATTGAGAACATAGATCCGTGGACCAACACACAACTCACAAAATAGATCAGACGATTTTACTCAGAATTGAAGAATGAAACAGTGTAAAAAATGGCTTGCAGTTGTGAATGCTTTCATTAATTAAAAGTATTTGGATGATAATTACAATCTAATACACTAGTATGAATAACCAGTCAATTCAAATGCATGAGAGAGGAATTCCAATTGATTGACTCTACCTAATTGCATGGCTAACTGAACTTGTCTAAATCACTATCGAAGTCCAATAGATCAACTCCCAGATGTACAACAACTCAATCAATCAGTGATAGCTAGTTAACTCAGTGCAACTGAGTGTGGTAGGTGGGAAAAGGCACCTACTCCACATGCAACCATGCATTAGCCATGCATAACTAGCGCTAGCGAACTAATTGTGAACTAACTGAAAGTAGATGGGGGTTAACTAAGACTAACTAGTACTACCTCCAACTAACTGAAGTAGGTTGGTGCTGGGACTCCTAGTGGCTCCTAAAATGTAGGGATTGGTCTAGGAGGCGCCCAAACTGATGCATGCACATGTAGTAAGTGGAAGTTAACTTCTTGCAGNTTAGGCCAAGTGGACCCAATAGTACTAGTGGACCCAATTAATGACTAAATTGACTCTAGGTGACTGACCAAATTGGACAAGGGAGGATTATAATCCTAACATCAATTATCCGAGTATGGCAGAAAGTGTGAGAATTCATATGCCTTGGAGGCATGGTTTGCAACACCCTTCACTAAAATATTCCCACTTGAGATATTTCATATCTCCACTGGTTCAAGACCAAATACCACTCACTTTGGTGGGCTAGTATGTGTCATCTGGTATACAGATAACAAATTTGCAGCTAAAGAGGGCACATAGAGTACATATTTGAACACTCCATGTTTTAACTTGATTGAACCCATTCCTTCAGCTCGAATTTGAGTGTCATCACCCATGTGAATGCTCGGACCATTAGTAAGTTGTAATGAAGAGAATGATTCTATGGATGCAACCATATGATTAGAGGCTCTTGAATAAATGAGGAAGGCATGTGATTTTGAAAATCTAGCATTCAGTGCATGGCATCTCTCATCATGATCTTCATTATTTTCTCTAGAGTCGGTCTTCCTTGCGCCTTCAGGGAGGGAAATATTGTGTTGAGTAAGGAGATTTTCCATCTGAACAATGGTATTCTTCATACAATACTTCTATGTATGGTTTCCTTTCTTATAGTAAGAGCACTTGCCCTTGTCAAAACTTTGATTTTTTTCCTTCCTAGAGACCGAGGCTTCATTTGATGGATCAAACTCATCTTTAGGTTCAAATTCAATGTTTCTTTCTCTTTACCTTTCTGCTTCCTTTTTGCTTGCACATTCCTTGTCTCGCCAACTAAGAGAGCTTGATTTGGAGAGGCTCTTAGAGCTCTCATCTGTATCATCTTTTCTTGTTCTTGGATTAGAGACTCTGTGAAGGCATCGAGGGATGGAATTTGCCAATTAGGAGTAGTTAGTATTCCAAAGTGAAAGTAGAGAAAAACACTAAGAATTCTGAGCCAAGTTTTCTCAGTATGGAAAGCAGCAATTGCTCATCCTTTTTCTCAATCCTGTATTGCTTGCATTGCATGACTAGTGATTTGAATTTAGTGAAGAATAGATGTATTGTGTTAAAGTTACTAGGTTGTAGTGTTATCAACTCATTTTCCAATATATGGCCCCTCATCTCATCTTGTTTTCTAAACAAGGATTTGAGCTTATCCCATAGTTCTTTCAGAATCTTGAGTCCATAAAGATGGAACAATAACTACCTAGAGATGTGGATGCACATGTAGCCAAAATATTTATCAAACCTATCCATGTGCTTCGATTTTTCAATATACTATTGGGGTTCGCCTACTCTGCCCATGGTCATCCTGTACAGACCTTTGTTGCGCAAGGAAATCTACATATATGCCCTCCAATCAAGGTAATTAAAGGATCTAAGGATTCTGGGAGCGAGAGATGCTGAATTCTCCATTTCATAGCTATATTGATCACCAATTCTTCAAGAAATATTTGAATGTACCTACAAAAACACTGCAAAATGACTTAATTCAAATTAATTTAGCTCAAACACCCATCACTTCGACATGTGCTCTTTCTCTGAGTACATCACACCTGGATAGAATTCTATGGACAGAATCGAGAGGGAGCAACGCAATTCTTCCAGGAATTATGTGGAAACTCAATCGCTTCTAGTGCATCAATGTAATTTTACGAGGTCCAAGGCAGGAATGGATACTTGCTCTGATACCATGTTAAATTCAATGAAGCATAAGATCATCATACTGCATGAATTCAAATGAGAAGAGAAGGCTACATAAGAGAGAGAAGAATTTAGCATAGATCGATCAATTACTCATGGAAAAAATGTACACACATAGAGACAAAATTGGAATAATATGATTATATTCATGAATTAGTAAATAATATGGAATACACTGGTTGTACATATAGGAGAATTTGAACGCCTGATATAGGATTCGAATCTACGAACTCAGACTGACTCTGGAGCTAACTCGGTGTGGGAAAAATCACCACTGGAGCTCACTAATGCAACTCCGGATAACTAATTTAGTCTACAATCAGTTAACAAATGAGAGTAGGTGAGAAAAGGTGCCCACACTCCCTTCAATCATGCAAACTGGCGCTAGGCTATTTGATTATGATTTAACTGATAGTAATTGAAGCATAATTGAACATGACTAATTACCTACCAAATTCAACTAAAGGAGACTGCTAGTGGCACTCAGAGTGGTTTCCTAAATTATAGGGATTGGTCTGAGGGGCGCCTAAACTCATGCAATCATGTGCAGTAAGTGGCAGATGTTCCCTAGGTGTGTCCCCCATGCACTAGTGGATTGATGAAGACCTCATAAGCTAGGAAAATAGACAATTAGACCATGTGGTTGGAGGGAGGATTAATAATTATCCCAACGCAACTTACAACACTCAAACTACTTGAGCTAGCCCACCAGGATACATCCCAATATTGTATTATGTCATTTGTATTTATTGTTCTAATGCCCTCCTTTCATTATTTTCATCCCTTAATACTATATGGTAATATTTTATTATAATTAATACTATATTATAATTATTTGTAACATCAAACCTTACTCATATTTATTAATACATTATATTTTTTCCTTTTAATGAATTATTTAATCTATGTTTTCATTTGTTATATGTTTATAAAAATTTTCTCTCCTTGAAATAAATTAATTATTAATACATTTATCTACTTTTTTCTTAAATAATTTCAATCTCTCTCCTTTATCATAAACCATAACGGTTAAATTTGACTTCTCTCCATTGTTTGCTAATGACTATTTTTCTCCTCTGTACTTCATAATGATCCTGATCAAGATGTGTTTTGAAATCAAAATGTACGTTGATTAATTTTAAACTTCTACATAGTGAAACCCTAGAAGACTTAATACTATGTTCCAACACTGTGAAAGTACTAAGATAATATATATTTATTAATTCCCCCCAAAAGTCCAAAAGTATGTCAATGGGATTGCTCAATGCATAAGTGGTGATACGTAGTGGGAGTGTAAAGGTCACTCCTATAAAAATTAAAAAAAAACAAATCTAAATTATAAGATCTAAGGTCAACTATCTCTATGCCAAAAAGAGAGACAATGATATGGAGTAGAGTACAAGGAAAAAATCTCATGGCTCCATGTACCTTTGTTGGAAAAAGGAGAGAGGGCATGTCTTTTTGTAAAGTTAAATGTACAACTCTCCTACCATATGAGGTTGGAGGAAAGAATGTCAAATAAGGAAAGGGGATCATTATGTACATAACACTAGTTGGAGGAGTTGGGTTTGTCTTGGGGGATGTCTATTTGTCTAGAAAAGGTAACCTACTATCTTGGTGGAGGGGATTTACTTGTTGGTATAGCATAAATTTTTCTAATACCTTAGTTGAAAACTCTGCATGGGTTTCATTTCTAGGGATTAGGCCACCACATTAGAGGAAATTTCAACTCAAAATGGGCCTTTTAACTTTTATTCAAATTCCATGTCATCATGTGTTAGCAAATGAAATTGCTTTAAATTTGAGATACCGTATAGGTCTTAAACACTTTTTTAATATAAATTTGGGGATAGGTATCATAAAAAAAACTACTTTTTTTGTTTGTATTTTTGACATATCTCCCCGTGTTTTTACTCAAATTTCAATCGGGAGAGCTCATTGGATGCGGAATTTAATTCCGCATCCAACGAGCTCTCCCGATCGAAATTTGAGTAAAAACACGGGGATATATGTCAAAAATACAAACAAAAAAGTAGTTTTTTTCTTTTCTTCCTCCAAAATTAATTAATATTATTTTATTATTTTAACTATTATTTTATTAATTCATTTTAGGAGGCCCATTTTGAGTTGAAATTTCCTCTAATGCTTTGGGTCTAATAGATATGGGGTCTAAGATGGTGTTTCTTTAAACCTTACTTAAGAAATGCTAACTCACTAAAGTAGGATGAAGACCTTATAGGATCAAAACTAGCTAAGCTATGTGATACCAAGACCTAACCTAAGTAATTGGTGAAATTCCTTAGATTTTTTGGAGTATAGGATGCATGTTGAGTTCCTGAACCAAGATTATATAACCAATATGAAACTTACTCTTATATACTATATGATTGAGGTGCAAGAGGTTGTACATTATTCTATTGCTAAGTGGTAGTTTGTCTAAAAGATGAGTCCAAAACAAAATAGAGCAAAATGGTAGTACAAATGATTTTGGAAGATGATTGATGGAATGATTGTAGTTTTTATGCTTCATTTACATCTTCACTAGTGGAGAGTGGAGATTTTAATGTATGAAAATTTAACTTCCTTCAACGTTTGGGACATATATGTGGTAATTAATAACATGATTGGAAAAATAAAAGTCATAATCTACCAAAGAGATACCTTTGGAGTTTTAAAAATATCTTTAAAAGTTGTTTGCAAAAGGCGGAAGAAGATTAACACCTACCTTATAATGTTTATGTATACACTTAATCTCATGTGGTATCTAGATAAGGTAGTCAAAGTTCAATGAATTGATGATCATGGGGTAAAAGCATTATTGAAATGCCAATTGAGCTACAAAGTGGTGATGAAGGAAGGAAAGTTTTCCAAAGAAAAAAAAGATTTTAGAAAGTTAGTAGTTCCAGTTACACAATTGTTGCAGGGGAGTATGGTGAGCATGAAGTCAACTTGTGCATTTTTTGGTATAAATCTCCTTCCACCCTAAGTATGGACATGTTTGCGGTGCACTTGCATAAATTCAAGCCAACATGGTAACCAAAAATTTTTATATAAACATTACATATTTTGTTATATGTGTTTCCATTGGTTGACTTGTGAATCCAAGCAAACATCTTTGACTTTTAAATTGTTGTAAATTATTGTATTTATACCTCACCACCTTCTTTATAGAGCAAGGCAGAGACTAGAGTAACACTATGAACCGAATACAATGGTCATTATTATATGATTACAATGACTTATATATATATATAATATTTTTTTCATTTCATGAGCTATGTTAAAATTAATGAATTTGTGTAACTTTTTATGAGATTTCATAAGATAACCAATTATCATAGTGAAACAAATGAAATATTGCTTGTTGAGATTAATTTCATACAATAAGTAATTCATGCATGGATCATATATAATGCATTAGTGATAATAACCAATATATCAAGAGCTCATGTATTCCACTTAGCACCCATTGTATGAGGTGGTGCTCATAGAAGTGAAGAAGTGAGATTGAAACTAGCGAAATGAATTAGATAGAATCACCCATCGCCTTTGGGGCTTGCAGTTAGTAACCATGAATTCCTAGGAAAGTCACCAACCCCAAATATCCTTGAACTTAAGCACGCTTCATCATGTATTTTCTCCACAATGAAGCCCACTTAGTTTGTTACCCGATTTGCAAGACTTTAGCAAGTAGTGTCCCTTATGAACTATTCATTTATATCTCCCTTGAATATTTATTTGAGCATTTGGATATCATAGTCAATCCCTCTTGTCATGCTACCTCATTTACAGAACCCTAGTATGCAGCATGGGCCTTGATGAACAATTCATTTAGAGCACCTTAACTCTTTAATTAAGCATGTGGGATTTCATTTTGCAACATATGAAATACTGTTTTTTATATTAATTGCGAAGAAGTGGGGATGAAACTAGCGAAATGAATCCCATAGCATCATTTTATCACCTTCGAGGCTTGCAATCAATGGCCAAGACTTCCTAGGAAGGTTGCTTATCCCAATATTCCTTTTGCTCAAGAACACTTAACCATTGGTAATTTCCACACAATCAATCCCATTTAGCGTTCTACCCCATTTGCAAAACCTCAACAAGTAAGGTGCCTTTTGAAATATTAATTTTGAGATCTTTTGACTCTTTATTTAAGCATCAGGAGGGGGGATTTTGTAGTGCAACATATAAAATATCATCTTTTAGGATTAAAATGAAACATCATACAATTTAGAATTAATGCACTTATGTGTTTATACTTCCATGGTGTTTCAAACACCGGTTCCATTGTTGGATAAGATTTATTCATTGTAGTCTATTATAATGTCCTCTATTTTCTCCAAGACATGAATCATTAAGGTGGACAAGGTGTTCCTGACAATAAATACTGCAAATGCTTAGTTTTTGTAGGTCAACTAGCATCACTAGGGAACTTTGAATCCCATATTGAATTGTTTATGCAATATGCATAAAGGTAGATCTATGAGAATTTTTTTGATCTACACTCCAACTATATCCTTCCAACCTCGTTGAATTTGATATTGAAATCATGCATCAAGTATACTCTATTTGAATATATGAAATTTACTTTAATATTGTGATTTGGCCTTGTAATTATTGTTGAAGGATGAGTTTGTATATGAAAGAGAAGTCTATTATCATTACATAAGAAACATATACTGATATAGTTGAGCACTAGGAAGAAAGTGTTTATGCATGGGACACTTATATCACATCCTCACATGAACATGTCAATGACACTTTCACCATTAGTTAGCACATCACATATTTCTATTCATGTTACATGATTCCTTACAAGACAATGTACTTCAATAAAGTGATATAACTATAACATCCATAAAGTCATAGTGAATATGTTCTAAGCATTTTCCCTAAGCATGTCCCTATCATGGATGTTAGGGTCCTACCCTGGCCGCCCTTACTTTAGGCTACGCATGAGTTAGTTAAGTAATGTATGCAGACATCTCCTTTGAATAAGACTGAGTAGATAGTAGTGGACAATTAAGTAATGCAAAATGTCTCTCTTTGTTAATTAAGGCCCACTAGGTAGTTGGTACTCCTTGATTATGGGGCCATAAATAGTTAGGGTTTTGGCTATTGAAAACTTAATTAAAGAATTAAGAAACTTTGGATTGTTTTGTTGAGAATTATTGTATTTGGAACTTACAAGTAAAAGGTTTCCAAACCTTAAGAGGAAAGTGAATATTTCTTTTTATTGATTTATCATAATACAATGGTTTATTCTATAGCATTTATTTTCAATTATCTGTGTTTGGCTATTTTGCAATATAATTTCTGAATTTTTTGCATCATAAATATATGTATATCATGTTTTGTTCTAAGTTTAAGGGGTTAAGAACACTTCAAGTGGTATTAAGACACTTTTTTAGGCTGGCATGCCTCCAAAAGTTTTGAAAATTTGTAAGGCTAGAAACATATTCTTACATCTTTAAATAACACAAAGATCTGTCATTTGGCGAGTAAAATTGCAGACAAGGAATACTGCATGCATGAATTACAAAATGTTTTTCCTAGTTGGACACCCTTGTAACCTATGTTAGTACCCCTTTCAATATTACTACATCATACAACAAATTGTATACATAATATCATTTCCAAGTATCCTCAGGGATATCGAAAATCCCTTAGGAAACCTGAAACCAACTTTAGATAATCCAATTAATTAACATGTCGTTAAAGTGGCATTAAGAACGAAACTTAGGAATATTACTTTCTAGTTCCTAAGTAGAAAAGTAGTATGTTTGAGAGCATGGTTGAGCCTCCTTAGTTAGTTCCTTGAGAGATTGGGTCGAGTTATACTATTGGACCTTGCATGTATGTAAAATACCTATAGCACTTGACACTCTCTTGTCTTAAGGACCATAGAAACCCTATCCTCTGTGACCCACCAATGAATTTCCTACATTTTTGCATCCATAAGGAAATTGGTAATTATTTCATTGTAGTAATATTTTGCAGGGAATAATGATCCCATCGGTGTATTAAAAAAATATGGGATCCATCGACAACATTATGGAAAACCTATCTTAAAATTATCCTTGCATTGTGTTGATCATGTTGGTATACATCTACAAGCCCTCATTTTGTGTGGCACTGGAAATACAACATTTCATGGTACATCTCAAAAGACTCCTCTTGAGCCACTAGTCGTTTTGAGATAAGTTGGTGTTAATACTTATAGATCACAAGAGGTCCCATAGTAAACACTTTCATTTAACCAAACATGGAGATTCAAAACATGAACCCACCCAAGGAACCTAAGGATATCGAATCCACAGTCATGGACTTGCAACATTCAGTTGACAAAATCAACACCATGATAGCTCACAAATAACAAATACTGGATAGGATATCTAAACGCATGGCTTTAGATTCCAACAAAATAGCATCTAACCACACAAGCATTTGTAAATGAAGAATCGAGTTCTTAAACTCTCTTTCCAAATACCCAACCTCAACCCTTTCAAGATAACAATTCATGGCATTTCTTTTCAAAGATAGACATGTGCAAATTTCAGGGCTTTGATCCCTTGAGTTGGGTTACCCAAATTAAACAACGTTTTTCTCTATGGAATTATTGGCGATGTCCAAAAGTTAAAAGTGGGGGTCTTATATTTAGACTCAGAATATTGGTAATGGTGGAAATGGTACTAAAATCCTTATTGTTGCTACATCCCTTGAAATCAATTTGTGAAGCTCCTTCATGATTGTTTTGAACATGATACTCACCACCTGGGATGATTAACAAAATTACACTAGGGAAACACATTTATGGACTACATTACAACCTTTGATCAGTTGGAAATCCACATAAATGGAATTTTTTACCCTTTTTTTGGAAATGTTTCTTTAATGGTCTCAAAGAGGCTATTCATGCACACGGCGTAATGCAACACCTCACAAAATGGTTGGAAGCTTGTGATAAAGATAGAGAATTCAAGATGGTGATCAAAGGTCAAACCAAAATACATTTGTTTCCTACTTGCACTATTTCTCCCATAGTACCTACTCCCAATACCTCCAACACACCACCATTGAGAATTCAAAAGTTGTCTCCACAAGCGATGGTTGAATGACAATGCCTTAAACTTTGATATAATTGTAATAAGCGATATTTTAAAGGGCATAAATGAAAATAACAAAATTTATTATAAATATATGTATCCCCATAAGATCACCCAGAAGGAATCGCAATTAAAGGCACTCAAGAACTAGAAGTGGGTGATACTGCCTCATCTATGGAATATGACAACACTTTGCAAGATCCTAGGGAGAAACCCCAAATTTCTCTCCATGCATTATCAGGTTTCTCAACACCCCAAATATTGAAGTTGATCAACTACATCTAGAACCAGAAAGTAAATGTATTAATTGGCAGTGGAAGTTGCCGCAATTCTATGCATAGTAAAGTGGTAGAAGAAACCCATTGTTGTCAAACCTATACCGAATTTCCAAATGTAATAAAAAATAGTGGTATTATGAAACTTAAGGGCTAATATGAAAATGTGAAACTGCAAATGGGTGACTACCATCTCAAAACACACATGTTCACTATTGGAATGGGTGGTTATGGTGTAGTTTTTTGGGCAAAATGGCTATGGACTTTGGAACTTGTCACCATGGATTTTAAGGACCTATATATCAAATTAAATGTGGAAAGGTACAAACATCATCTGAAGGGGTTCACTTTAGTTTCTTTGGAATTATCATCTCCCACCATATGAAGAAGTTACTGAAGAAATGTCACTTAGGTATTATTGTACAATTCAGTTCCATCCAAGTAATGGACACATCCCTATAAGACATGCACCATGACTTGCAATTGGTTCTCTCTAAACATCAACAAGTTTTTGAAACACCCAAAGGTTTACCATTTCCTTGTGGGGTGCATGACCATGTGTTGACACCCCAACAACTCCCCTTGATTTTACACAAAATCAAAGGGGAACCCATATGAATTTTGTAAATATTTAGCTTTGGTTGTCCTTGTTTGGTTTGAAAGGGTAATTTCGTGATCCTTTACTATTTGGGTTGTTTGTCTTGGTTTTCATGAAAAACGATTACTAATGGTCATTTATTCTCATGAGTGTTTTTCCTTGAATACTTCGAGTTAGTGTTTCTGGTTACCTTTCTTTGATGACTTTGCGACTTGATGGTCATTTTTTTTTGTCACATCTTTTTACTGATTATTTTTGTCGAAAGGTTACCCTTTTATCGTTTGAATCTATTTTCCTCCTACTGGTTAAAGAACACTTACATGATATTTTTTATCTTTGTTGATTCGATTGTGCACCTTACTTTGAAAGAATTGAATTATCTGGGTCTTACGACAACCTTGCCAAATTTCAGTCTATACATTATTAATATTATCTAGGCATTTTTGGTGGATCTAGATTTTTTTATTCAATGCTTAATGTTACAGAGAGAAATTCCTATGGCCTGGGGTGCCACAACAGATAACTTGACTCTAGAAATCAATCCTTTCCAATATGCAATATAAATCAAATATCTAACACTAAAGGATTAGACCTCGTACCTTATTCCAGACGGTTGAAGTAGATCCCCGCTAAGCTTTCCAGCTTCAGCTTGAATTGATAAATCACTTCCTTAACAACAAGTAAACAAGACAAGCATACTATATATGTTGGTGTTAGATCTATTCTAGCATATATAATCAACAATGTATAAGCATTTGAAAACATCCATGGATAAAATTTTCATTCAAACATACATTATTTGACAGGAAAAGATATTTCTATTAATATAAAATCAAAGATTACAATGGATACAACCTCTGTCGGCACGTCTGCGAATTGGAGAAACTGAATCCCTCACTTGGGCCTCCACCACCTCAATCCTCCATCTCTCGATAACAATATCACAAGCAAAAGGAAAGCTTGGGAAGAACACAAAAGTGCTCCAAGGGACAAAGGGATGCAAACTCAAACACAAGTTTCGACAACAATGGACTATAGTTTCTTTGCTCTCAATTCTCTCATATGCCTTCAATGTACCATAGAGTTCCTTATATATCTTTTCAAAGGGGTAACAAAAGGTCGAATCCGAGCGATCTCAAGGCATAGGGAAGGCCAGGAGTCAAGTGAGTTGGATCCATGTCAAGGAAAATTCTAAAAGGATTTGGATTATGTACACATCCCGATGTACACAGTTTTAGCGATCAAACCCATGTATATACGCGATTATAGGTTTAAAAGTCGTGTGTATTAATTTTCACATGTTTTTAGGGATGGTCAAGGAAACATCAAAGGACAAAAAATGGTCCAAGGGGTCTAAGGAGTCTGCAGAGGGATAGGGGAAGGCCATACAAGTGTGATTCACCTGGAGTGGTAAAATCAGCTATAACAGATGCCCCCTAATGTGTGAGGTCAGAGGGGTCATACGATGGCCAAAATACATTATAAGTCCATCCCAGAAGTGGAGTGATGAAGGATCCCAAATGGAAGACCAGCCACCCAATCAGCATAGTACAATGATACAACTCTGCACATAACTGCACATACATATAGGAGTCTCGGATACATAAGAGTGCAATGGCCATGAATAGGCATGATACAAGATATCACATAAGTGGTCATCGCCACGTACAATATACATAGATCAGAATCTCCATGATGAATATATACAAAGGACCATGATCTCCATAATGGCTGAAGATATATAATGGATCAAGATCTCCATAATGGCTGGAAATGTCTGACATATACTGGAATCAAGTCATAAGAGCTGAAATCTCATGAACACTGGCACGATCAAGGAGGTAGCATATAAGAGATGCCACCAATCTGGAAGGTCTTCTACACTAACTGTTGCGAGTACATGTCCTACTATGTGAATAGAGGTGTCAAGGTTGAACATAATAGTGCATCGTCTGATTATCAGTCATTGATGTATACCGTTAACAGACGCGAGATCACCCACTGATAATGAAAATGGGAATCAAGGTACTAGAGTGAAAACTAACAAGTGTGAATAGATGTGTTGAGGTCGAACACTTGAGAGGATCCATCGATCAGGAGACATTAATGTATTCCCAAAAACTGTTGATGGTGAGAGAACCTGCCACTGATGATTGCAAGTCTCAAGGCACTCAAAAATGACTATAGATTCCAATTCCAGAATAAATGATATGAAGTCGATGGGATGAAATCCGCTGGAAGGAGGGAATTAATGCTTCCCCCATCATCTAACACGAGGTATGCAGCAAAGTTGTATGATGTGGAAGGACTTGATCATAAGGTGCACGAACCAGTAACTGTACCGGGAATGGCCGACATGCAAAGTCAAGATAACTGAGGAATGGCCGAATCAGGTTTCAACTTCCTTCAAACAAGAGCATAACGATGAATGGTGACTGAATAGAGGCAGCATAGACTCGATATACAAAACTAGGACATCTCTGCGACACAGGAGGCATCGACAGAGGCTCCATGGGGACTGGAATCTTAACCAGTCGGTGGAGATAAACTCAGATAAACGAGTACAGCTCCTAAATTCAAACTACAAACCCAACCAATGGATGTGATATACAGTGCTCTGTTCGAAGGCGACACGACTCGACAGCTGCCAAAGATAACATCTTTCCTTATTTGGATTTTTATTTTTTTTGGACTTTTTCAAATATTTAAAAAGCTTGAAAAAGAATAAAACAACTTTATAGTTATAGACTAGGAGGAGACGAGTGTCATAGGGGCAAACAAACTAGTTCCAAACAGTGGAACATACCTATGCTCAATGCAAGGATACATGTGTAGGATAGAGACACTCGGGGGGAAATCCCCTCCTGGTAAAAAGGGAATCAAGGTGCAAAGGATATATAAAATGGGTCTGCATGGCTAGACATGAGACAAGCTCGGGCTATATGGCTAAAACGCAATGTCAGGGAAGCTGGCATAAAGCTCAATAAGGTAGGAAAAGCTCATGATAATGCAATTACAACTTGACATAAGGGAGTCCTATGGGAAATAGGCCAGCAAAAGATCAAGAGGAGTATGAGGCTCTTGCGAAATGTCATGGCAATACTATACAACGAAATCCCACACCTTAAAGGACAAAACACCAGCATGGGCACCAAATGCAAATAAGGTGCTAACTAGGGTACCCATGTAAGGTCAAGCTCTACCACTCATACCATGCCACTTCTAAAATAGCAAGAAGGTTCTGTGACATAATAGAGCGCTTCGTACCTAAGGCTATGATGAAACGGTCATAAGGTCATGCAAAATGCAAACGGTGATGAAACCTAACCTATATGCCAGTTTAGACATGAAACCTGAGATCGGCATGAACGGGTCAATCCAACGGCTGAAACGACACTCAAAAAGGTCTCCTACATCATACATTAGGTCAAAAACAGTCCAAAATGATTATAAATGGTCCAAGCCATAGGAAAGGGGGTAAAAATTTTCAAAAATCTGCAAAATTTCTATAAATAGTAAAAAATTCAAAACATTATAAAACATTTGAAATTTTTACCCAATTGAGCTCAAATTTTCAACAGCGAATTCCAGGAGATCCATCCGACTAAATCCACTATTGTTTCTTCTAGGTACTTACCCATGCTCTTCTCTTTCATTTCAATGCAATTTTTATCAAATTCCATGGTCATTTGGGATTTCTAGGCCAATCCAAAAAAGGCACTGCGGCCCACATGAAAATTGAGGGTTTTTCTGCGTATAGGACTGGATATATGTGGAAAATGCCCTCACAGTCATGTACATACATGACTGTTTGGCAAACAGACGCGTATGCGGCCGCGCATGAGGTTTTTTAAGTATTATAATGGGAAAACTTACAATTTTTTGTGCAGGATGGTCCTAGAATGGAGAGAACATGAACATGGTGATGTAGAGGAGGCAGTAAGGGCCGATCTAATGGCTCAACAAGCACTACGTGCATGTGGGCTCTACAAATTTTGGTGTCTTGGTGGCTTGAGGGGAAAACCAAAACTATTGCAAATGCTGGTAGATTAATGGGATCCAGACTCTGAGTCATTCCAGATAAATTGGATGTCCCTCACCATAGAGGCGGAGGACATATACTTTATTACTAGACTTTCCTGACGAGGGGAAGTAGTGAACCTACGTTGGCGTGGGCTTGGAGGTGGCCTGACTATAGATGAGTGCATTGCGGTGTACTGCTATCCAAACACGGAGATGGTGGGGAGTCAGATCCCAACCAACTCTAAACAGGTGCTAGGCCTAAAGGCCATCCTACTAACACTGGGCAGGATAGCAGGCTTAGCTTCACTCCACCAGGCCTCGCAGCCTCTGATGTTCTTTGCAGTGGAGTGCATGCGACCCATGGTATATGACTGGAGCACTACACTACTAAGCAATATGAAACATCAGTTCAGTGAGTGTAAGAAGGGTAGAGTGCGAAACTTCAGTTTCAGCAGCATACTGAGCATGTTTTTCTTCGAGCATGTTCCAAGATTGAGCCCAAGAGTTGACGTTCCTCTACACGGGGTTCGAGATCCGGCCCAATGGCATTGGGTGGATGCAATGTGTAGACTGGGGCGAGGTAGGGTGTCCAACCCCTATCCAGCTGAGTTCTTTCCGTGGTGGCGACGACATATAGTTGCCATCGATGACTACCCCTATGCAGGGATTGATTTCTGGGGGGACCCGGACATGCCGCTACCACCAGGATCGGCATATGGTGACATAGGTAACGAATCTTGACCCTCTCTTTAAATTTTTTGAGTTATTTAATCTTTTTTGTGTTTTCTGATTATATGGAATCAAAAGACATATTTGTTGTGCGACAATACATAGTGACATCTACCATTTGCATGCAGATGTGGGACCACGATGGCCTGAAGGCTTCCCTTGTCATAGAGGGAGGGGAAGAGGAAATGATATCACGGGTGTGGATGCGGAGCGGACGCTCCAGAGCATTCACACCAACTTTATGAGACTGACACATAGATTTCCCGTGGCGCAAGTCGAGGACTTGCCTGAGGCTATGCAGCGCCAAGTGGTGGGTGTACCACGAATATGGGTGCAATTATTTCGACGGCTAGCTAGAGCTGTAGTGACCTTCCATGATCACAACCCCCCTCCTCCTCCACAGGTTTAGATACCTGGGAGTGATACATTTTGTATTACCGTGTATTATATTTTGGTGGCTCGAGAGCCCCATTTTTGTATCATGACACTATGTATTACCACATTTTGGATGTTTATAAAATTTTTATGATGATCGGTTTATTTATTTACATGTGTACAAATTTGTGTTTGTGATGAATTTACTGTGTATGAAACAAATTCCAATCTAACATGTAGTTAGCATATGAGTCAGCAACTTGATTATTAATTCTTGGAATATGTATGTATGTTATATTGTCAAATTGTCGTTCTAATAATCTCACATGTAAGAATCTTCTTAATAACGTCAGATCTCTAACATGGTACAAACCATTAAGCTATGACACTACTGAATTCGAATCAAGACATACCTCAAGAGAGAGAACGCCATGTGAAATGGCATCCTGTAGAAGCTCAATAACGACACTATATTCAACAACATTGCTTGAAGATGGTCGTAAACATACGCCTCCCAAAGACAGTACCTGACCCATAGGAGTATAAATCACCCAAGCAGCAGAGGCTGAGTGTTGAGTGTGACGGCTCGCACCATCCGCGAATCCTATGTAGGTGGAATATTCCATTGACATCTGCCAAAATAAACGAAAACTAATCACAAACCTGATCACTATAAGAAAAAGACCTAACTATGCAAAACTGTACAATAATATACAATAACCAGCGTTGCCTGAAAATCATGCATAGTACTTCTTGAGATAGAGCCCATTTCTAGGCTCCGCCAAGGTCGTTCCCTCATAATCCACTAACTCATAAGCGCCCTTCTCTAACACACGTTTGACGACGTAAGGACCATGCCACATGGGGTTAAACTTTCCTACCCCCAAGGGTTCTTTCGGTTGATCCCACAAAAGGACCAAGTCTCCCTCACTAAACCTTCTTGGATGGATAGACTTATCGTACTTGACCTTTACGCGACGTTTATTTACTTCTAGAGCCACCAAGGCATCTTGACGCTGCTCATAAATTTGCTCAAGGTGGACCAAACGCTCCTCCAATGGGGACGTGTCCAGTAAGAGTTCTATGGCTAGTTTCAAAGAAGGAATTTTGCATTCAACCGGCAATACCGACTCCACTCCATGTACTAGTTGATATGGAGAAAAACCCGTGGCAGTCTTAACAACGGTTTTAAATGCCCACAAATCAGGATATAACATGATGTGCCAATTATTTTTGCTTTGTGTAATGGTTCATTGGAGGATGGATTTGAGTGATTTATTCACTGCTTCTACCTGTCCATTCGCTTGAGGGTAGTAAGAGGAGGAATGCTCTTGCTTGTACCCTAACTTTGATGCCAACTCTTCCATCATACGATTCTGAAAGTGCGAACCATGGTCAGTGACAAGCTATTTCAGAATATCGAACTAAGTAATAATCTGGTTGAATACGAAGTGTGCGGCTATCTCACCATTGGATTTAACTGTAGGCATAGCCTCAGCCCATTTCGTGAAGTAATCAACAGCCACTATAATATGATGATGCCCCCCAGCTGAAGCTGGGTTGCAATCCATAAAGTCAAGCCCCCACTTAGTGAAGGGACCGGCGGTGATGATGGGATGTAACAGGGCAGGTTTCGAACGCAAATTGCATGTAAACACCTGGAAAGGGTGGCACCTCTTGATCGCATCAACACAATCCTTAAAGATCGACGGCTAGAAATAACCCGCTCTTAAGATTTTTTGGGTTGTAGAAAGCCCAGATAAATGACCACCACACACCCCTCCGTGGAAATCATTCAGCACTACCTCAGCCTCCTCATGAGTTAAACAACGTCGTAAAATGGAATCTACCCCACGGCGGTACAAAGTGTTATACACTATGAGGTAACTCTTAGACACGTGGCGTAATCGTCGTCGTTCATCCCGCGAGAGGTGAGTAGGGACCTTCAATGTTTGTAAATATATAATGATATCCCCATACCATGGGTCTAAATTTGAGATTAAGAATATGTGTTCATCGACAAACGTATCTTCATAAACCAACTCCTCGGCCTCGCTTGGGAAATCTGATATAAGCTTTGCAAAAATTAACGATTTCTTCGATTTTGCTGAAACAAACTCGAGATCGAACTCTTGCAGGATGACAATCCATTTATTATATTTCCCCCCAATCATCCTTCAAGTGAGGACGAATTGAAATAGATTGACATGGGCTACAACTAAGGTCTGGCGAAGGAGAATATAATTTCTCAACCATTGAACTGCATGTACGGTAGCTAAGGCAAGCTTCTCAACATGAGAATAGAAAATCTCCTTGTCAATAATATTTCGGCTCAGATAGTATATGACATGCTCTTGGAGCTCCTCATCCTCTTGAACCAAAACCATACCAATCTTCTCCATGGACACAGCCACATAAAGTAGAAAATCATGGCTATAGTCTGGGTCACTGAGGCCGATGCTAGGGCTCGCTTGAGTGCATCAAAGGACTCTTGGGCTCACTCATCCCAAAAAAAGGTGGTGTCCTTCTTCAAAAGACGCATGAAGCCTCTAGTCAAATTGGCAAAATTGACAACAAATCTCCGTAAGAAGTTTGCCATGCCTTGCAAACATTGAAGATGACGAATATTTTTTGGGGGAGACAACTGAAGTATTGCCTCTACCTTCAAAGGGTCAACTCTTATACCCTCTTTAGAAATGATGAATCCTAACAAGTGACTTGACTTCACACAAAAGATGCACTTGTGAGGGTTTAACCTGACCAAATAATGGCGGCATCTTTCGAATACCAATCTCAAATGATAGGAATGACACATTCTCATATGAGAAGGAGTAGCAAGGTCATCCAAAAATACTTCGATAATCGATTTGAGATCGTGGAAGATCAAGGTCATGGCCCGCTGAAAAGTAGCTTCGGCGTTCTTAAGGCCAAAAGGCATTTTTTGATATGCAAAAGTTTCCCAAGGACAAATAAATGCAGTCTTATGTTGGTCCTCAAGTTTAATTTGGATCTGATTATATCCAGAAAAACCGTCCATGAAGGAAAAAACCTCGCTACCCGCACACTCATCCAAAATCTGATCAATAAATGGTGTGGGGAAATTGTCCTTAGGATAGGCATGATTCAAATCATGGAAATCAGTACATATGCGGATCGCTCCCTGCTTATTATCCACCAGAACAGGGTTTGAAACCCACTCCGTCAAGGGAACGGGATAGATAAAACTGGCTTTCAACAGTTTCTCTATCTCTGCCTTAATCGCGGGTGCTTTCCTAGGATTCACCACACGCAAGCGTTGCCGAACCGGCTTAGCGTTGGGATAAGTCTTAATCTCATGTTCGACAATGCGAGGGTTGATACCTCGCATTTCATCGTAAGACCAAGCAAAGATATCACGGAATTCTTTAAACAACTCGGTGTATTCTTGAATCTCAGCATGGGAACATTCTGCCCCAATATAGACATTCTTTATCCTGCCAGGATTGTGAGAGATATTGATAGGAATCGTTTGAAGATATATTTTCCATGTTTCCATTAGCCATCGGACCAGGAGAGCTTAATGGAACCATAGGACTACCAAATCTCTCACTAAGAACCTCCCTAAATTCCTCACGCTCCAAGCGGTCAAGCTCTGGAAGGAAGTAAGATCTATGATGGAGTTCTTCCCATGGTGGCTCAACTCCCGACATGGCCTCAATAATCACTTCATCTGAAGGGAAAACACTATCAAGGCAGTCGTGCGTGTGAGAAGACTGCACTGCCCATGCTGGTAGCACATAAGGGTCCTCCTCCTCCATCCGCAAAGAGGAAAGTCTAGGCTCTACAACACTCTCAAGATTAGCTTGATAAGCTACCATAGTTGCAGGCAACGACACGTCCATCACGATGGGCTCACTCTGAGTACTCGGTGTAGGAAGAATCCAAGGATCTTCCATATGACTCGTGCGAAAATACAACAATCTCATAGATGTCGAAGCCTCATCAGAATTAGACCCTATCATAAGGATCGATGCAGGACAACTAAAACTTCCCATGAGGGATGGATACATGCCTACACCCACACTCCCAGTTATCGGATGAGAGTGTTCAACGATCGGGATCGAATCTCTTGAAGATGCGGTAACCAACGGATTCTTGAATGACATTTGATCAATCATGACAATCTTCCCATTAAATGGAAAGCATACAACGTGAAATAAGGAAGAAGCTACGGCTTGCATACTGTACATCCAATTCCTACCTAACAAGAGATTGTAGTCAAAGGGCACATCAACCACCTCAACCTCTATCGCAACGGTCTTCCCTCCCAAACAGACCTTAAGGGAAGGAAGGATCTCGTGCGGCCTAAACGATCTCCCATCGAACGTAGTTAACATGGTCACTGATTTAGATAGCTCAGGGGAACCTAAACCCTTCCAACATGATAAAGACATCACAAAGGCAACAACGCCTTCGTCAATCATAGTGCGCTTGACGGTCATGTTAAGACATTCTACGTGAATCAAAAGAGACACATAGTAAGGCAAGCAAGGATGAAGCCCTGTAGTTTCAAATTTAATCACAGAGGAATAATTATCATCATTCACACCAAGGGAAGAAAGCAAAGCCTTCCTTTGCGAAGGACAAATCTGAAGCACTTCCATTGCAGACATCGCACAAGGAGTGTGGCCCAAATCCTTGACAACTGAATACTTCTGGGCAGCTTGGGCATTAGGATTGTGCCCGAATGCTTAAGGACTCCCTTAGGAATGCAAGGTGCAGCTTCAGGTTTATCCACAGGTTTCTCAATATGCAAAGGAGACCCTGGTGGATCAGGCTCCTTTCCTGGGCTGTGTTGTGACAAACCATAGTCTTTCGCACGGGTCACAACTTTCGCAGCACGTACCATGTTAATGCAACCACGACCACTACCCTTCAGCGGATCTTAATCACCACCAGATTGATCATGGGTCCTCGAGTTCATATTTTGATTGTGAGGGAAAGGGTTAGTCAGCACAGTTGGGCCCTGTGCCAAGAATCTCGAGGCTTCATTGATACGAGGGCACAAGTAAGTGAGGTGATCGTCCTTACACAACTTGCAAGAGAATTTAACCTTACGTTTAGCTTGCTTGTTCCCCCCAGCATTACAGGCATTCTTGTCATTATTATTAGCATTCTCATTCCTATTCCCACCCTTACAATTATTCTTACCTTTCTTTTTATTCCGTCCGGGCTGCTGGTTACCCTTCTGCTCTGACGATTGTACTGAAAGCACACTCGCCATTTGGGCAGGTTGAGACGAAGCTGTAGCTTGTCCCGAAGCAGATTGGTTGATTGACTATTGACTAACTTGTTTTGCAACCGAATCCGCAGGTTTAGCACTCGCACAACCATCGGCATGTGGTCCAAGTTTAACTTTGGGATCAAAACTAGAACACAGAGCATTGGGAATAATCTCATATAACAAACCGGACTGAGCATAAATCAAGTCCAGTTCCTGTGCCCTAAAAATGGCTTGTTCCTCATTTTGCACTCCGGATGTAGAAACATCCTTTGCTATATACGTCAATAACGACTTAAGGAACCATTCGAGGAGGAATTCTGGTGGTATAAACGCTTTAATTAACCTCTTCTGTCTACGCCACTCTTGGATATGATCTGAGATATGTGTGGATTTATCCTACCGAAATGTAGACAAGAGTTCGGTACCAACATCATAACGCACTGGTAGCTGGAAGTGGTTAAGAAAATTCATTACTAGGTCATCAAACAAAGCGAATGCCCCCCTAGATAGCTCTATATACCATTTCGTGGCAAGACCTGTAAGGGTGCATTGAAACAGCCTTAAACAGATGGAGTCTTGGTGTAAGGAATTCAAAGAGCACCATAGGTGGATGGTAGTAACATGTTCACTCGGATCCTCTCCCGGTTTGCCCTCGAATTTGGGTATGTCTGAGGGAAGCTTAGTAGGGACAGTCGGCCAAGCTGGGTCATGAGCTACAGGATTGTTCGTCAATCTTGACAAGTAAGGAAGATTTAGCGTTGCAAGGAAAGGGAGCCTAGGATGATGAGGTCGATGGACCGCTCCCTGATAGTTCTTATTCACATAGGTCTGATTACCACCATGGCCTTGGCCATAGTGCCCTCCTCCCATTTGACCCGTATAGGGTGGCATGGAAGCACCATAGTGTGGTGTACCTTGACTATTCAGAGCTACAAAGCCGTAATTTGGAGAGTAAGCAGGTTGTTGATACCCGCCCCCATAAGTTGAAGAACCCTGTCCATACTGCGTCCCATAATAGGGTCCGTAATTCATCGCATGGGATGTCCCATGAGACACTCCGTAAGTAGGAATATACACTCCGAAAGTAGGAATGTGACCTCTAGAAGTATGACCATGACCTCCCGAAACAATGGGCGACGCATGTACCTGAGACACAACCAGTCTAGTAACCGCAGTACGGACATAACTTGTAGCAACATTCCGGCCTGAAGGACCATGTGAATGAGGTGGAGGGTGAACATTCGAAGAACTAGGGATAGAGGACGAATGGATATATGTAATTATATACGTACTATTCCCTATAGTCACTCGTCTCGGATCTAGTATCCTAATAGGATCACTAACCCTAGACCTAGGAGGAATATGTGATGTAACTTCCACCACCATGATGAAAGGTGCAATGTGACTAGTGCTCCCAAACCTCTCCGTATGGTAATAAATGAGAGTGCCCCCAGGCATAGTGTTAGGCTCGAACTTATATTCGACATGAAATTCCAAATCATGTGTGGAAAAACCAGACATACCATAACTACCATAACTAGTGCTCACAGGTTCAAAATGAGTCCCATCATCCTCCAGCATTCCGTACCGGCGATGCGTCAATGGGGAATCAAACCTAAAGCAAGTAGGTTTATCATGAAAGGTTCCTATCTCAGAAATAATAGGACCTAACTCAGTTAAATCGGGTGAAGGATCATAGTTAGGAGTAAACTCCCCATCTTCCACATGAATGGGAGAAGGTGGTTCAGGAATACCTTCTATATGGTCTCCCATGGTGTGTGAATCAATGTGCGAAGTAGTCCGCCTGGACTGTCTATTTCTTTCTCCCAAAGGAGGAGGAGATGTAGAAGGTGGAAGTCCTGCTAAATGACGAGAACAACGAGGAGCTGCACTCGAATCCACAATGACTCAAAAAATATCAAAGACTCTCTATCTATGCAAACCCTAGGCAAGCTATCGTGCACAGAGCAATCACCAAGAAAATCTAAAGCCAAACACAAGCAATCAAGGGTATGATAAGTCAGCTCCCGAATGAAGCAGGTATGTCTTGCCTAGGAGAGGCTTGAGACTCCCATACACAACAAGCGGAGGTACGTAACCAATTATTGTGGCCCTCAGCTTCAACGCATAAAGCGACTGTGCTATCCGACCCCAACCTAGCCGGGACACCCGCAGAAACCCTTGCAAAGTACCCCCTCGATATCCTAGGTAAGGTCACTAAGGTCACCTCAATATAATCAATGCTCAGGAGGACAATCGCAAGCGAGATTGATCGTATGGGCAGGGTAGCAAAGTGAAAAACTATCGAAAGAGCCCCCAGATACGAATACAATCCTAGAAATATCTCCGGTGCTACTCAGTTATGACTAGGGGCCATCCCAATCAATAACCGCTCACACTGCCTCGTGCTTAACTCTCTTTTGAGAGGAGGATCCTGAGAAACACTGGTTATACCAAGGAATTTCACACACTCACCTGGACAGACACATACATGTTGTTGTTTAGTGGTCTCAGAGAATTAACTCACAATGAACTATTCCAAGACCCTAAAACCTAATCTTGTTGGTGAACCCTATCAAATAAAATAGTGTAGTTCATTTTAATTAAGCGTTGATTTTAATTGGCTTTATTACTCAAAAGAGGTATATGGCCATGCAACTAATGGCATTATGACACAACATGAAGTAAAATGCACACCTAACAATTAATGCAAATACATTGTGTCCATGAAAAACAGGGAATGCTACTACGTGAAATGCACAATTTTCTTCAAATGATAAATGCAAGCTTTCCTATATGAAATCCTGACTAATACTCCAAAGTAAATCTAGTGCAAGTACTATGCAAAATGCAAAATGCAATACATGATGATAAGCAAATATTTTTGGATTTTTTGAAATAAAAATGAGATATAAAAGCAAAAGAATGATTCTACAACCCCGGACTCTGCAAGCACACTGAAGCATCACTCAAGTAAAGCACTAAGGTAAACGAAGTCTAATTCACTAATCCCAAAACAAAAAATAAAAAATGCAATGACAAGAACATTCTTAAAAAAGAAATTTACCCTTAAAAAAACGTCTCTAGTCAGAAACAGAGGTGTATACAGACTCTGGCAATATCAAAGGAGACTTAGCAATCATCAAAATTCACCTAGCAACCATTCAACTTCCTCTAAAAGAAAAAACTAAGGGCATACGCGACTGTTCGCAGTAAACCTGGATGTGTACGTGGAAATAGCAGTGAAACCCGCGTATATACACGATTGTGAGTTCAAAACTCATGTACAGGAAGAAAGGTGCATAAAGATAAAGGCAAATAGACAAGCCGAGACAAACTTCACACCAATCAGACACTACCAGGCAAACATGCCCCCAGACCTGACACAGAAACAAAAGAAAAAAAGCAATTCAAAGTCATTGAATACCGATAGAAAACCCCCAAAGGACAACTACTAGGAACTCCTCAGTGGAGTCGCCAATTCTGTTACAGAGAGATATTCCTAAGGCTTGGGGTACCACAACAGACAACTTGACTCCAGAAATCAATCCTTTCCAATATGCAATAGAAATCAAATATCTAACACTAAAGGATCAGATCTCGTACCTTATTCCGGACGATTGAAGTAGATCCCCATTGAGCTTTCTAACTTCAGCTTGAATTGATAAATCACTTCCTCAACAACAAGTAAACATGACAAACATACTATATATGTTGGTGTTAGATCTATTCTAGCATATATAATCAACAATGTATAAGCATTTGAAAACATCCATGGATAAAATATTCGTTCAAACATACATTATTGGATAGGAAAATATATTTCTATTAATATAAAATCAGAGATTACAATGGATGCAACCTTTGTCGGCACGTCTGCGAATCGGAGAAACTGAATCCCCCACTTGGGCCTCCACCACCTCAATCCTCCATCTCTCGATAGCAAGCTCACAAGAAAAAGGAAAGCTTGGAAAGAACACAAAATTGCTCCAAGGGACAAAGGGATGCAGACTCAAGCACAAGTTTCGGCAACAATGGACTATAGTTTCTTTGCTCTCAATTCTCTCATATGCCTTCAATGTACCATAGAGTTCCTGATATAGCCTTTCAAAGGGGTAATGAAAGGTTGAATCCGAGCGATCTCAAGGCATAGGGAAGGCCAGGAGTCAAGTGAGTCGGATCCATGTCAAGGAAAATTGCAAAAGGATTTGGATTATGCACACATCCCGATGCACACAGTGTTAAGGGTCAAACCTGCGTATATACGCGATTATAGGTTTAAAAGTCACGTGCATTAATTTTCACATGCTTTTAGGGATGGTCAAGGAAACATCAAAGGACAAAAAATGGTCCAAGGGGTCTAAGGAGTCTACAGAGGGACAGGGGAAGGCCATACACGTGTGATTCACCTGGAGTGGTAAAATCAGCTATAACACTTAATTCTAGGATTTCCTCATTCCCTATCAAAATGTGATGCTTATAGTTTTTAGTTGGAAATTTCTCATTAACACGACAAAGAATTTAGTTGAAATATATCTTTAATTTCATGTGGATAAGATGTTCATTTACATAATGACAATTCTTTAAGAAATGACTTAATGAGGATATACTTTTATCATTTATTTTAATTATACTTATTTGGTCTTCACTAAGAAAAAGTTTATATGATGATTTATTTATTTTTTCTCAAATATTGAAGTAACTTTTAAAACTTTTAATAATAAAAATACTAGTTTAACTTTATGTGATTATTATTTAAACCAATATCCTAAAAAAAGGTGACCTTAAATTTAGAAAATGAATTATCTCCTTCAAAATGTGCATTTAAAAGAAAAGTGAAATAAATTCATGGATCACATCAATAACTAAATACAAGAAAATGCAATATATATACTTTGGAATAAAAAGTATCATCATATAAAAAGATTATTCCAAAGATGCTTCTTAATACAAGATTTTGAGATATGAGTAAATCTATTTATATATTTTTATTTATTCAGAAGTATGTGTGTATGGTCCATCTCACCCTTCACTATTGATCCAAATACTCATTTTTTGTGGCAAGATAATATCTTGACCTCGAAACTTATCCAATAAGACCCAATATCAAGAAGTTTGTAAAATTATCAATTTTTAGTGATTGGTTTATTTAGTTCCTAATTGATTATTTTAAAATTTAGATGCCAATCCATTAAGAAATTATAAACATATTGCTCCTACAAAACAAAAAAAGAGAAACACGTGGTTAGTATAATCTGCATATTTATTGATTAAACTTTGTTTTTATTTATTTTGCAGGATAATTTTCCAAGTGACGTCATGTGATATATTCGGTTTTATAAAAGGAAATTACCACTAAATTAGTATAATTTGCAAATACATGCAAGTCAAGTAAATAAGATACGAATACCATGGTGGACCTATCATTGTGAGAGGCATTTGTTTGTTTTTGGACATTTTTCAAAGGAATTTAGGCAAATGCTTTTTGTTATATTGTTAAATTTTTTCATAAAAACTGAATTGACAGTTTATAATTTTATGAAAAAGTTATTTACTACTAACTACATATTTAAGAAAAACATATTTAAAAAAAACTTATTAATAATTTACAGATATATGTTTACTAAAACTTTCTATGAAAGAGAATACTAAAACAAAACAAAATAATATTACTAATAAAATCCCAGTAAAATTCCAACACTGGTGAGAAAAACATTACTATACCAAATCGCCAAAATCTCATAAAAAGAGAAATCAGGTGCTATTTACGGGATTACTAACAAACCGCGAGGTCGCCTCCAGATCCTTCTGCCAGCAAAAGAGAAGATGCATTGGATGTTGTTGGATAGTGAGAAGCATGAAGATTTTATCAATAATTCATAAGAGACATTGAGCATAGATTCCAATATCGAAGATCCTGGAGAATATTGCAAAACTGAATGGACGCATGAATAATTATAATTAAAAAAAGGAGATTAATTATTAATCCCTATGTTGGCGTCTAATCTATTGTGGCCTCAGATTTTAATGAAAGAGGATAACAGATTACTCAGGTAGTTGCGAAGAGAATGCCATGCTTACCAGCACTCAAGACATTAATGCACTGGATCTGCGATGGAAGGTAAGATTGTTATAAATGCTTTGTTACTCTTTACTCCACAATTTTACATTGTTGCTTAAATCTTATTCCTTTTATCTGGCTGTAGAATTGTTTTATTCCCCGATAAAATTCATGGTGATTAAATCTAGACTTTGTGAAAAATACTCATCTAGATTTTATTTTTCACACTCATCGGTGGCAAAAAGATGTTTAAATTGAATGGAAGCAGGAAGAGTTTTAGTGTTCATTATGCTTCTTTTCGTTATTGGTCTTTACTAAATTACGCAGTTTTGGTGCAGGTATCAAAGGGTGGACGCAATGAGGAAAATTAATCAAGATCGTTCGCCATATCTATGAAAAATTCATGAAAAAGGCAATCAACATTTCCATGCGTAGAAGATTTGGAATTGAAGAATATTTCAAAGAATATTAACAATAAGGATAACTCCACATCGTTACATGAAGAATGAAGATATATGCCAGATCGACGAGGTTAGAAGAAAAGGGTTGAACGTCATGCTATTCTTGAGGAGAAGATCTTGGAAACTGTTGAATTCCCCATAACAGTGAGAATGAAATATGATCCACAGGGATTATAAAGAGAGCTCGAATTCTGGAATTTTCTGTTTTTACTTGTAAATTTTTATGTTTGCAGATAAAAGGGGAGACCCTGCTAGAGGGGGAAGGAAGCGCTCTGCAGAATGAGAGATATTTTTTCTCAATTTCTGTATTTTTTTTCTGAATCATATTCGTTTACCTTTCAGCCAGCTTTCTTCTGGCTGTTTACCATACTTTGTAATTTTTTTTATGAAGCTGTAATTAAAAGCCAGAGATTGCTCACTCATTTTCAGGAAGTCAGGTGTATTCAATGATGTTCTGTAAGATTTTACCTTACATATTTGATTACTGGTTAAATGAAAAAATCTTACATATTTGATTACTGGTTAAATGAAATCATCTGTATTCATTTTTGTATTCAGATTTTTCATGTCTGACTATATGTGAAATGATAAAAAAATTTCTGCATAAACAGTTTGATTAAATATTAACTTTAATTTGTATTATTTATTCATATTTAATTAAATTGATGTTCTTATTTAAAATTGTTATTTACTTTGTTCAAATAGATTGGCCATAAAACTATCATTTTATGCAAAAACTTTTATATTAAACTTTGCTCAAGGATAGTTTTTAGGTAGATTATCTATCATTTTATGTAGCAAAAACTTTTATATTAAACTTTGCTCAAGGATAGTTTTTAGGTAGATTATTTAGATAGAATAGATAGAATTTAGATTAAATTTTTTTTTAATAACTGTAACTTCAGGTTTCTAGCAGCTTTTAAATCTCTTTGCAGTTTAGCAGCTGTTAAAATGTTTGTTGCAGCTATCTAAAATTGCATCTTAGATTAGTTTTGAATTTCATATAAGTTATAATATATTTCAATTGTATTTTAGTAATTCATATCATTAGTTTGTGAGACTCTCTTTCGATAGAAAACCCAAAAAGGTAGCGGGGCCTTTTTCCCTGTGAGAGTTAGTCATACCAAATGGGCTGATTTTCTGTAGTTGGCCTAGTTCACTTAATTCGGCCAACACCATGGTATTCCAATAATTCTAGGGATTCAGCCCTCCTCCCCCCACCGCCCCCCGCCCATTGTATGTCCTTATTGGCACCCTTTTACACACAAGAATGAAAGGAACTTGTCACATGTGTCCTGATTTTTTATCTCTCGGTAAGTTGACTATTAAGGATAAATTTCCTTATAATAGCCATTGATGACTTATTGGATGTGCTTCATGGAACCAAGTTCTTCACTAAAATGGACCTTTGTCTAGGATACCACCGATCAAATATTAAAGAAGAAGACATCCCTAAGACGTCTTTATGCACCCATGAGGGTGATTATGAGTTTTTAGCGATTCCCTTTGGACTTTGCAATGCTCCATCCACCTTTCAAAGCCTCATGAACAAGATATTTCTAAATTTCTTCTGGAATTCTATTTTTGTCTTCTTTAATGGTATCTTTAACTATGACATAACATGGAAATTCCATATTAAGCATGTAAATATTCCCTTGCAATTATTAAGGAACCGCTAGTTATTTCTGAAGCCTTCCCAATGGGATTGTTGGGTTACCAAGGTTGAATACTTGGGTCACATTGTGAGTTAGTATAGAGTATGAGTGGACCCAAAGAAAATGGTGTCTATACAATACTGACCACACCCCAAGATCCTCATGAGCTTGCATGGGTTCCTAGGATTGATAGGCTACTATAAAATGTTTGGGAAAATTTATGGAAATTATAGCTCCTTTAACATCCTTGCTAAAAATGAATGCCTTTGTTTGGAGCAAAGAAGTTGAGCAAGTCTTTTTAGCCTTAAAGGATTCCATGTGCACTCCTCTAGTATTAACAATGCCTTATTTCACTAAGAGTATTGTATTAGAATGTGATTCCTTGGGAAGAGGTCTTGGAGCAATATTGATGCAATATGGATGCCCTTTGGCCTTCACCAGTGAGCAATTATGTGATCAGAATTTGGGAAAATCTACTTATGAAAAATATATGATGGCCATCCTTCATGTAGTTGAAACATAGTACTTGTATCTAATAGGGAGGCCTTTCCCTATCGATATTGAATATCATAGTTTAAAACAGTCCCTTGAGAAAATGTTGTCATAACTGGAGCAACATAAGTGGGTATTTAAGATTTTGGACTAGGATATGATACTATATATAAGAAGTGTAGAGAAATGTGGTGGTTGATGTGTTTTTTAGGTAATTTGAGGAGAAGGGTTCCCTGTTTGCATTATCCTTACCAATTCCAGGTTGTCTTGAGGAAGCACATCAATAATGGTTGATGAATGACACCATAGTCACAAATTCATCCAAAGGATTTAGAAAGACCCAAACTCTCCTACCATATATACATGGAACCAAGATATATTGTGATATAAATAACACATTTTTTTGGCATAGACTTCAACTTTAAAACAACAAATCTTAAGAATTACATTCATCACCCACAAAAATTCCCTCGAGATTTCATAAAACCTAGGAAAGGATTAAGTTCCCATTATTTTGGGAAGGAAAGGAAGCATACATCCAAAACTTTCTTGTATATAATGACATTTACCAATGACACAAGGGAGAAACAATGAAGTAGATAGGGAATTTATAACCACTTCCAATTCTGACCCATAAATGGATTAACATCTCTATGTATTTCATAGTGGGGCTTCCTAGAGCTGGTAATAAATCAATCATCACAGTGGTTGTCGATCGACCTTCAAAATATGCTCACTTTTTTTCCTTGTCACACCCTTTTACACCATCATTAGTTTCCCAAGTCTTCATGGATCATATTTTTAAGTTACATGCAATGCCAAATTCCATTGTCTCCAATCAAAATGGTACATTCATGAGCAACTTTTGGAAAAATATATTTGAAATTAAGGTACCTTGTTGAAACTAGACATGGTTTATCAGCCCCAAAAAGACAATCAAACATGAACAATCATTAAGTGCTTAGAATCATATTTGAGATTATTCGCTTTGAAAAATCCACACCAATGGGCACAATGGAATTTTCTTATAAAATGGTGGTATAGTACCACTTATCATGGATCTACAAAAATTATCCCATATGAAGCAATATATGGCCAAAACCCCTTGTCCATTTTTTCATATTTACCCAACACTTCCAAGGTCCATGTAGTGTATAACAATCTTTTCTCTAGAGAATTTATTTGACGCGCACTTAAGGACAATTTGGTTATGGTTCAAAATAGAATGAAACAATAGGTGGATCAACATCACTTCGATCATTTGTTTGAAAAATGGGATTAGATGTTTCTTCAACTTCAACCTTATAAACAAACTACACTAAAAAATAACCTCCACTATAAACTAGAACTAAAGTTCTATGGACCCTATAATATCGTACAACACATTAGACAAGTGGATTATACACTATATTTACTAGATCAATCCAAGATTCATATGATCTTTCATGTGTCTTGACCCAAAAAGATTACGGGATCCAATTGTAAAATGCAAATCAAGTTACTAGAACTTGATGAGGAAGGCTCAATAATTTGGATCCAATTGGAAGCATCATTAGATACCAGGGAGCATTAGCTGCATAGACACACAATCAAATAATTCTTAATCCAATGAAAATATATGCAACCAAAATATTCCATGTGGTAATTATCTAGGATTTCTCAACAATTTATTCACCTTCAACTTTGAGAATGACATTTCTCTTGAAGGTGGGTGGACATGTTATGGTTTTACCCTAATCTCACTTACTTTAAGCTACATAGGATTTAGTTAAGTAATGTATATATCCATATGCTTTAGTAGATAGTAATGGACAATTAATTAATGTAAAAAGGGCCTCGCTAATAATTAAGGTCCATTGAGTAGTTGGTATTTGTTGATTATGGGACCACACGTAGTTAGGGTTTTAACTATTGGAATCATATTTAAATACCTAGAAGGTTGTGTATTATTTTGTCAAGTATTTTTATATTTGGAGCTTAGCTCAAGTGAAAGGTCACCCAAACATAAGAGGAAAGTGAACATTTATTTTTATTGAATTATCATAATACAAGGGCTTATTCTACAACATTTATTTTCAATTGTCTTTATGTTTGGTTATTTTTCACTATACTTTCCAATTTCTTGAATCATAAATCCTCTGTATAATTGATAGTGTTCTAAGTTTAATGGGTTAATAACACTAAAATGGAACCACTTATGGTATATTGGATATCCTTTTTCTTGAGAATTATTGTCAGCACATTGGTTAGGTTATCAAGGAAATGTAGATTCGTTATTTCACAAGCACATTGTGTGATTGTGCATTTCAACGATGGGAAATGCAACAACTTTGACCATCGTGTTTTTGGGGATTTAAGAATAAGTTCCTTGCTACATTTATCCAAATTCTAGCTTATTACTTGTTTTTCATCCTTTATTGACATTAAATTATACTCTGGAAAATATCCTTAATGATTTTTTTATAGTAGATTGCATAAGGGGTGCAATGACGAAAATATACCCAACAAGCAAAGGTTTCAATGGCTACTTTATGTATTTGCTTCCTATTTATGCTTGTTAGTCTAGAGTACAAACCCAAAAACACATTGAGATTATCTACAAGAAACTTCACAATGCTTGCATTTTGATGTGGAATCATTTTCACAAACAAATCTCTACACATTGGGACTAAAGTAGTAGAGGGCACAAACTCGACTACGGTAACTTAAGAAAAATTATGAGATTTATTAGGGAATACGATAGAATCATATTTTCATTACAAGGGTTTATAAATATTGCATCTACATGCACACTTCCATAAAATTGAGGATCAAAGTTCGTTGGCATTTTCTATTTCATCCATATTACTTGGAATATTTCCTAAAACAATTGTATCTCCAAAAAAAATGCAAATATACGTTTATTGTTGGTAGGAAAATTGTATGTTCCCTAACCGACAACTATGTAACTTGTACCAATACAAATCATTGTGTCTAATTAGGCTTAATTTATTCTTGCAATACAACATACTCCATAGATCATGAATCCAACTATGAACTCCACCCCTACAGTTTAATTTGATGCATCGGCCTTGATAGCATTGTAGAGTCAAATATCATAGTAATCCTCTACCAAACTAGGGAAAACTTATTCAATGCATAAATATTCCTCCAAATTTGAAACAACCTTAGGAACAAAATCATAATATAATAGAGGTACATCATTGAGTTCCATAATGTGATATGTGTGGTGTGTGGGGACATACTTCATTCAATATTATTTCAATAGTGTAAATTAGATAATATGTGTTATCTACATTCTAGGAGGTCATGAGATGATGAATTCTTTGAATATTAAAGGTTATATCGTGATTTTCATTGATGGTCCCTTTGGACATTGTTCACGCCCACCAAATGAATGCATGAAATAATAGGATTTAACCATAGTGTAAATTAAGATAAGGTGTGACAAAGATATGTACATCCCCACACATGCTAATTTGTAGAGTATAACATAGTCTATATACTCATCACACAATTTGTGTATATCCAAGATTCATCCTAAGATTATAATAATGGATGGCAATGTGAAGAAGTGGTGCCTAATGTTCCATACAATGATGAACTTGATATAAATATATGTTAGAAATTATTGACAATATCTCCAATTCCTTGGAATATATTGTCTCTTTGTTTCATATCCATATTGATATCTATCAGTGGACGTTGCCCCTTCCTATTTGTTGGAATGCCACCCAAAAATCCATGGATATTCTCTCCCGTTGTATCCTAGCAACAGGTAAGGGATGGTGTAGACCTTGATTCCTATTGCTAGGATTGCTTGTAAAACAAAGTATGCATATTCTAATAAATCGAGCTAGAAATTCTTGCATTCTATGCCAATAAACATACTTTTGCAAGTTGGAAACTATATTCCCAACAACAAAATTCCCTACAACTTTGTAGGTGTTTTAATCTCTCATTAGTTGCACTCTCTTGCCTTTAGGAAGACAGAGCTTGTGCAACTTGTAGAGTAATCCATCCTTGAAATGATAGTCAAACTTTCTATCACAGTATTCTACATGGAATTGGCCACGTAGCTACTGAAATACCTCCTTGAATTCCTCATATTCTATGTATTCCTCCTTGTATGCATAATGGGTTAAATTCTCCATATGCATAAGAGTACCCAAAGTTGTGATATTTCCATGTAGGTGGCATTGAGAGAATGTATTCCATCTTGTTTGTACTTCCCTTCTTATATTTAATGATTAGATGGAATTGTTGTATAAATCCCATCCACTTGTATTTTCATGTTTGTTGTAACTTACTTTAGGCCTGCAAATACTGTAGAAGTTTGTGATCCATGTGAATGATGGTCTCCTTTCCCATCAGATAGTTCTTCCACTTCTTAACAACTTGAACCAAGGCATAGAGTTCCTTATCATACGTAGGATAGTTCAAGACACCACTATGGAACATTTTAGAATGATAATGTTGAAATATTGTAACTTCAAAGGATATTCTAAATGTATTTTACTGATGTACCCCAAGGGAGATGTTATATTCCTTCATCAGGATGTTATTATTGTAATTGGTCATCATAGAGTCCCAAGGTAAAGCCTCCATTATAAGTCGGGTCCATAGTACCCTAATGAATATAATAAAATATTGTTTTGTGATTTCCTAGGTTAAGTCAGCCCAGACAGTTTAGTGGGGCCGACTTGATTAGGTTAAAAGTCAGTTGACAAAAAGAGTATAAATAGAGGAGTTTCACTTCTTATTTGAACATAGACTCACTCACTTGTGTAGCGCATAAGAGAGAGAGAGAGAGAGACCAGCAAGGAGGATAATACCTTTTTTTGGGGTTTTATCTTATACATATATATAGAGGAATTTTTGTTGGGTTTTCTTCCCCTTGAGGGGTTCCCAGGATAAATATTGTGTATATATTGTGATTGTGTTTATTTCAGTGATTCTGCAAATGATATTGTTGTGAATTTGGATTAAACACTAATGATATCTAGCTAAGCATATGAAATCTCAACATGGTATCAAAGCTATCCTGAATAGAACAACTTTCACAAGGTGAAACTCTCTCTCCTCTTCCTCCGGAAGAAATTAGGGTTTCTACAAAGTTTAAAATTATGAAGATCTACTTGCATAGAAAGTTTCACCTCCCTAGAGTGCATCTATTGAACCTTGGATCGAATTTTTGGGTGGTTGAATCTCCGGGAAATCCAAACCCTAGTTTGGCCTTGAACCAAAAAACTGTAAAAAACCAGAGCCAGAATTAATTATGCAGAAATTGCAACCTTGCAAGCAATATTTGAAGGGTGAATATTTGGGATCTCCAGAAACCAAGAAGACCAACCAATTCACCTCAATCAAGCGCATCTCCTAGTAATTTCAGCTTTTCATTTTGAGAAATTTCAATTTTTAGTGACCTCCTGAATAGGATGGCCCCAAGCACCAATATTGAGGACAAACTGGAAGGCATAGAAAACTTCCTAGCATGGAGATATAGTATTGGTATTATTTTTAGAGTGAATGATCTTGAGAAGTACTTCAAGGATAAAGTTGTAGAACTGAAAGAAGATGAAGCTAAGGAGAAGCATCAGAAAGGCTTAATCAAGGAAATGAGGATCATTGTTGATTCTATCAAAGATCACTTGATCCCTCAAGTGTCATCTAAGAAGACACCAAATCAAATGTATGATGCAATTTCCAGAATATATGAGGGAAATAACATAAACAGGAAGATGAATTTGAGAGCTCAATTGAAGGGTACTGAGATGAGTAAAGGAGAATCAATTCAAGATTACTTCACAAGGGTCTCCTAGTTCAGAATGAACTAGTTATGACTACTCTCAATGGTCTCACTAGACCTTGGGATTCATTCATACAAACTATGTGTGGCAGAAAAGAAAGTATGAAGTTTGACATTGTATGGGAAGATTGCATCCAAGAAGAAGCTAGAGTAGATAACAAAGAATCTCTACTTAGAGAAGATCATTAGAGGAAATTTCAATTTAAAATGGGCCTTCCAAAAATAATACAAATTCCATGTCATCATGTATTAACCAATCAAAATGATTTAAAACTAAAAAAGGGAGCACCTCTTAAACAATTTTTTAATATAAATTTGGGGAAAGGTATCATAAAAAAAACTGCTTTTTTTGTTTGTATTTTCGACATATCTCCCTGTGTATTTACTCAAATTTTGATTGGAAGAGCTCGTTGGATGTGGAATTAAATTCCACATCCAATGAGTACCCACTTGGAATACTTTTTAGGGGCCTCTCTACCCCCAAAAAAAGAAATACCTAAAAACGTGATTATGATGTCATCATCACGTTTTTTCAGGTATTTCTTGTTTTTGGGGTAGCAAGGCCCGTCAAAAGTATGCCGAGTGGGTACTCATTGGATGCAGAATCTAATTCCACATCCAACAAGCTCTCCCGATCGAAATTTGAGTAAATACACAGGGAGATATGTCGAAAATACAAACAAAAAAGTAGTTTTTTCTTTTCTTCCTCCAAAATTAATAAATATTATTTTATTATTTTATCTATTATTTTATTAATTTTCCTTAGGAGGCCCATTTTGAGTTAAAATTTCCTCTAATGGATCAAGCTCTGGACATCCATACTAAAAGAAGAAAACAATCAAACTTCAAGAAGGAGAATATACCTCCAAAGAAGTTTCAAAAGAAAGGAGAAAATAATCAGAAGAAAGACTACTCAAAATATCAATGCTGTAATTGTCATAAGATAGGACACCTTTCCAGAGAGTGTCAATCGAAGAAGAACAACAAAAAAATACATCATTCTCATCTAGTTGAAGATGAGGATTAAGAATATGAAGAAAGACCTCAAAAGAGACTAACAAATGGAGAAGATGTAGAAGAATATGTACTATTCTTTGCACTCTTTGGGTCTGTAACACCTGGAGAAGATACATGGCTTATTGATAGTGGTGCTTCAAATCACATGACAAGGACGAAGCAAAATCTGTCAAGACTTGAAGAAAAGAACTCTCCTTAGAAAGTATCATTAGGAGATGACTATCAATATCCCATCAAAGGTATTGATGAATCAAGCTACATGCTTGACTCTGGAACTTCCATGAAGATGAAGGAAGTACTATATGTACTAGGTTTGAAAAGGAGCCTACTTTCCATCTCAACACTATATAAGAAAGGATATATAGTTTTTTTATAGAGGGATAAGTACTCATGTGGACCAAAAGAAAGACACTTGAAGATGTTGTGGTCATTGGTGAAGAAGAAGGAGGATTATACAAACTTAAGGGACATCTATAGACAACCCTTGTCCATGAGACTACTAACTCAAGTGAACTATGGAATATAGGGATTTCTAAATACAAAGCACTACCTTATGTGAGCAAGGTGGTAACAGGGTTACCATATCTAAAGATTGATCATGAAGGAACTTTCAAAGGACGTGTAAGAGGAAAGAACATCAAGAATGCCTTTCCAAAAAGTGAAACAAAGACTAAAGGTACGTTGGAATTAATTCATTGAGATGTATGTGTTCTTATTCCCTCCACATATTTAAGTGGATATGAATATTATGTCACATTTTATTGATGAATATTCAAGAAATACGTGGATATACTTCTTGAAGACCAAGAGTGAAGTGTTCGGTAAATTCAAGGAACTCAAAGCCTTGATAGAGAACCATTTAGAAAGAATAATCAAGATACTAAGATCATATAATGGTGGAGAATATACTTCAAAAGAATTTGAAGCATTCGGAAAGGAAGCTGGAATCAAGAGGGAACTAACCACTCCCTACAATCCCCAACATAATGGTGTTATGGAAATAAATAATAGAACCATTATGGAAGTAGTGAAAACAATGATTCATGACCAATATCTTCCCATGCATCTATGGGATGAAGAAAAAAGAACAATTGTGTATGTGCAGAACATATTATCTCACAGTGATCTTGAATTCAAGACTCCTGAATAAATGTATATAGGAAAGAAACCTGAAGTGATCTATCTCAAGATATTTTGTTGTCTAGTATATGTGCATATTCCGAAAGAGAAGAGAACCAAGTTGGATCCTTCTGGAAAGAATGGAATATTTGTTGGATACTATGAAGTCTTCGAAGCCTTCAGGATATACATTTCAGGATTCCATCATATAGAGATTAGTAGGGATGTGACATTTGATGAAGAAACAACTCTTAAGAAATCTATAAGGTGTCAGCTTGAAGAAGTACATGAAGAGGATATACCTCATAGAAAGGTAGAAGTTGAACCCTCTCCTGAAATAGTAGCATATGAAGATAATGATATGCTAGAACCTCGGGAACCCTTTACTATGGATATATCTCAAAAGAGAAAATCTACTTGGGTAAGATAAATCATATAAGAAGAAGAAAAGTATGGAGCTCCAGAAGGATCCACAAGAACAAGCAATAAATCAAATCCATTATCCAGTTATGTAGCTTTGATGTGTGATCTTGTAGATCAAGAACCCACTATCTACGAGGAAGTTGCATAGAAGAAAGAGTGGGTGGAGGAAATGATGGAAGAATACCAGTAAATAATGAAGAATGATGTTTCGGATATAGCACACAAAGCTCTCACAAAGAGTGTGGTATCTTTGAAATGGATCTACAAGATAAAAGATGTAGCTTATGGAAGTATTGAAAAATACAAGGCAAGATTTGTGGTTAGAGGATTCTCTTAGAAAGAGGGGATTGATTATGAAGATACATTTGCTCTAGTAGCAAGGTACACTTCCATCAGAACCATCATGGCACTTGCTTCCATGATGAAGTGGGATCTACACCATATGGATGCAAAGACAACCTTCATGAATGGCGTGATTGAAGAAGAGGTTTACATCAAACAACCACAAGGATTTGAAGTTGAAGACAAAGTGACTCATGTATGTAAGTTGAAAAAGGATCTGTATGGACCGAGGAAAGATCCTAGAGCTTGGTATGGAAGAATAGATAGCTTCTTGACAATATTGGGCTTTACCAAAAGTAAATATTATCCTAACCTTTACATGAATATTATGGATGATGAACCTATCATACTATTGTTGTATGTGGATGATCTATTTCTTACTGGAAATGAGAAACATATCACAGAAAGAAAGAAGCTAGCAAAATAATTCAAGATGAAATATCTTGGATTGATGCATTATTTCCTTGGGATGGAAGTGTGGCAAAGACCAGAAGGAATATTTCGGAACCAGGGAAAGTATGCAGTAGAAATATTGAAAATATTTGATATGTTGGATTGTAAATCCATGGCCACACCCATGGATACCAACCTGAATTTGTTATCTGATGAATAATCAGAGTTAGTGGATATGACTCAATACAAATAGATTATTGGGTCATTGATGTATCTGACAAATAAAAGGACATATATATGATTTGATGTGAACACCATAAGTCAGTATCTAGTTAAACCTAGACGAGTTCACCTGATAGCTGCAAATCATGTGATGAGGTACCTAAAATGTATTATAGACTTTGGGCTATACTATGTTAGAGATCATGACTACAGATTGTATGGATATACATATTCAGATTGGGTAGGAAGTGACGCAGACAGAAAGAGCACCTCAGGTGGATGTTATTGTCTAGGATCCACCATGATCTCATGGTTTAGTAAGAAACCATCCAATGTTTCTCTCATCATGGCTAAAGAAGAGTACATAGAGTTGAGGAATGATATGGCTTCAAAAACTGATGTCGAGTCTATTTGACATGGAGTTGGATACCACAGTGATTCTATATGACAACCATATTTATATAAAGATGACATAGAATCATGTGTTTCATGATAAATCAAAGCACATAGAAATCCAATATTTTTATATAAGGGTTATGGTACAAAAGGGAGCTATAAATATCCAGTATGTGAGTACCAATGAGCAAGTTGTTGATGTGTTAACTAAGCCTCTATCTTGAGTAAAGTTTGAATATTTCCGTGGCAAGATTGGTGTAGTCCGAAAATACCTTCCTCTCAAGGATGAACAATGATGATACTATATACTTTCCTTGCAAGAAGGAACGATGAATATATGGACTCTCTTTGAAAAGGAGGAACAAGTTGAAGATATGGACTCTCCTTGAAAAGGAAGAATAGGTCGAAGATATAAACCCTCCTCAAACAAAGGGGGAGAAGGTTGATGATATGGATCCTCTCTAGGGGAGTGATGATAAGACTATGATTGATAATGGGATGACAGTGATGCTTCAGTACAAAAGATTCCAGGTGCGCCTACAGATGCTGATAAGGTATGACATTCACTTGTGGATGATAGTATCCTCTTTTGAGGATGGTCTTGCAAATAATAGCACTTTGTTCTTGAGAGTGGTCCTATCTCTTACCAGCTAAGGATGGTCCTACAAATGATACTCTCACATGGATAGTGTACCTACATTCATTTGTGGATGCGGTAGAATAACACTCGCTTATGAGTGGTCCTAGATTTGAAGCTAAGGATGCTCAATTATGAGTCCTTATGGATGACAGGTCCTATATTTAGGTGTGAACAAGATTTGTAGTTGCAGACGATACTCTCCAATGGAGAGTGTACCTACATTCATTTGTGGATGTCGTAGAATAACACTTGATCAGGAGTGGTTCTATCTTTGAAGCTAAGGATTCTCTACAATGATTCCTTATGGATGACAGGTCCTACATTAAGGTGCAGACAATATCTG
>LPNX011119389.1:1164090-1200387 GCA_001517045.1 Pseudotsuga menziesii | reverse complement strand
CACTTGTGTAGCGCATAGGGAAGAGAGAGAGAGAGACATACCAGCAAGGAGGAGAATACTAGTTTTTTGGGTTTTATCTTATACATCTATATAGAGGAAGTTCTATTGGGTTTTCTTCCCCTTGAGGGTTTCCCAGGATAAATATTGTGTCTATCTTGTGATTTTGTTTCTTTCAGTGATTATGCATATGCTATTGTTGTGAATTTGGATTAACCACTAAAGATATCTAGATAAGTGTATGAAATCTTAACATATAACATAATGGCCTCCCCCTTTGCATCAAAACCACTCCCATAGCATACCCACTTTTATATATCTTGTATATGTCTCCAATTCTAAAGGCTTCTACTAATTAGGAAATGCAAGAAGTGGTGCCTAACTAATATTTTGATTGATTTATTCAAAGGATTTCTATTGATTCTTCCCCCACTGGAACCCCTTACTATAGGATATTATGGCATGGAGAGGTGTAACCACAACCAAATGAAGCTATTAAATTTCAAAGGTATTGTATATCCCCCAAAAATATCCTACTTCGGTGACATTTGTAATAGGCCACTTAGTGATGGAATCCATCTCTGAAGGATCAATATTAAGTTCTCCTCCACCAATCACAAATCCAAAATACACCAAGTAATGCTGAGAGAACTCACATTTCTTGACATTAGCTAGCAACTGATGATTTTTTAGAGCCTCTAACACCTACTTGAAATGCAATATATGCTCTTCCTATGTAGCAGTATAAACTAGTATCCCATCTAAATACACTATTACAAATGAATATTCTATGTGTTGAATTTGTGAACAATTGATCTATAGGAAAATGAGAGTAATTGTGAAGTAGGATTATGCAATGGAATATCATGAAAATGTACACTGAACAAGACAAATTTGAGACAAATATGATAAGAATTGATCAGTTAATTACAACATTAATCTTCATTCATTCAATGAATAATACAATGATTATACAATAAATATAATTCGAATGCCATGGGTAGAATTCGAATATACCAGCTCGAGCTGACTGAATAGCTAACTAGGTGCATCTAAATCACTGTCGGAGCTCACTAGTCTAACTCCAAATGTCTAAATTAGTTCTACAATCAATTAACTGATGAGGTAGGTGGAAAAGGAACCACTCCCCATGCAACCATGCAAAATTGGAACTAGACTAACTGAGAGTGATCTAACTGATTGTAACTGGAGGTTGACTCAGCATAATTGACTACCTACCACAACCAACTGATGGAGGTTGTTGGTGGCACTCAGAGTGACTCCTAGAATCTAGGGATTGGCACCAGTGGCACCAATGGAACCAATGGCACCAATGGCACCGATGGCACCAAACTCTAGTAAATTATTCCTAAGTTAGGCAAGATGATCAATTAGACTATATTTGGTCAAGGGAGGATTAAATAATCCTAACACCCCCCTTAATTCTAACTTGGACAACTTGGGCCCTAGAAACTAGGACAAAAGTCACCCATACAATCTAAAAGAAATAAAATATGCTTAATAAATTACTCAGGGAAATTGGGAAAACCTCATGGGAAACCCCCCCCTCAAAATAAGCAGTGAATCGAGACAACAAGCTATACTTGGAATCTTTCCTCTTTGGGTAAAAACTTGTAAACTTTTTCTACAATTTGCAGCTCTGTGGAGTAGCCATGCAGAATCATGGTTATTTTTTGGTTCAACATCCTAGGACTATGCATGTGAACCTTTCCATCTTATTGTGATCTCCTGAATGTTTATTTTATCTCTTCTTTCTACAGGAGGAGTGGAATGATCCATTTTGTTCTTCAGTGGGCCAAATTGTGGATCATTAGCTATCATCAAGTAGCATTTTCTTGGAAGTTTGTTGCACCAGTATGTAGGTAGAGAAGCTATGTGAGAGAGTGCAACATATTCATTATGATACTGGGACCTCATTTTTCTTTTATCATCTGGATCCCCGACATCATTTCTAGCTGCTTCAATGAGCTTTTCAACCCATTTAGGCTTCTGATTCGGAATAGGAGATGGATCTTGATCATCTTGAGGTACAATCTAAATCTCAATATCATGATGATATTGTTCCTCATCTTCTGAAACTAAAATGTTATACAACATATCATTATCTACAAATGGATATGGAAAAGTGTTTATACCTCCCATTTCGAATGGATGTTGAGATTGTGCTGGAGCTGAGTATGGCAGAAAGTGTGAGAATTCATATGCCTTGGAGGCATGGTTTGCAACACCCTTCACTATAATCTTCCCACTTGAGATATATGAGATCTCCACTGATTCGGGACCATATACAACTTACTTTGGTGAGCTAGTATGTGTCATCTGATAAATAAATAACAAATTTGTTGCAAGAGAGGGAACATAGAGTACATTCTTGAACTCACCATGTTGGATTTTAATAGAACCTCTACCTGCTGTTGGGATTTGTGAATTATCCCCCATATCACTGCTAGGTCCTCTTGTGAGATTCATAGTGGTGAAGGACTCCCTAGAGGCAACCGTGTGGTTGGATGCTCCAGAATCTATCAACTAATCCTTTAACAGAGTGAGTCCTGCCTTCAAGGCATGGCACATCTCTTGATATGTTTTCGGTTGTCCAGCATCATACTTCTTTACTCCTTGTGGAAGGGAAATATTGTTTTGTTCAAGGAGTGTTGACAGTTGGTCGATGGTCTTCTTCATGCATTGGCTCTCTGGATGAAATCCTTTCATACAGCATGGACACTTAGTCTTCTTTTTCTTGGAACTTGAGGCTCCATCCAAATATCTCTGATTCTCCTTTGGATTTGAATTAGTGTTTTTGGTCTCCTCCCCCTTGTGCTTCCCTCTTGCATGTGCATTGTTTGAGTCAGTCACTAAGAGTGCTAGGTTCTTGTAGGTTTGAAGCACTCCCATTTGAACCAATTTATCTTTCTCGTGTATTAAGGACTCAACAAAAGCATCTAGAGAAGGCATCTTCTAATTAGGGATGGAATATATTCCATAATGGAATGTAGAGACAAATACTGAGCACTCAGAGCCAAGCTTTCTCGGTACTGAAAACAAAATATGCTCATCTTTCCTCTCTAATCGATATTGTTTGCATTGCAATACTAGTGAATTCTATTTTGTGAAGAATTGTTGAATAGATTCGAAACTATTGGGCTGTAATGCAATGAACTCATTCTCCAATATGTGACCTTGAATCTCATCTTGTTTTCCAAAAAAATATTCAATTTTTCCCCAATATTCATTCGAAGTCCTTAGTCCCTCAATATGGAACAAAATATCCTAGGAGATATGAGTACACATGAAGCCGAAGGCCTCATCAAGACAATTCAAAAAAAAATTCTTCTCAACATGTTGTTGAGGCTCAGTTTCTCTTCCCATAGTCATCGTATACAGTACAAGCTTGCGCAAGGAAACCTGCATATCTTCCCTCCATTCAACATAGTTGAAGGGTGTAAGGATTCAGAGTACGTGAGATGAAGAATCCATCTTTCTGTATGTTGAACAGTCAATTCCTCAAGAAGCTACGTAGGTACCTGCAAGTAACACTACAAAAACCAATTCAATTCACAATCATGTCAGTTTCAATCCTTTCCACCTTGACATGTACACTTTCTAAGAGTCCGTCACACCTGCAGAGACTTCTTTGAACGAATCTAGAGTTAGAAAGGAAAAAATTGCAAGATTTATGTGGAAACTCAGCTGCTTCTGGTGTACAATGGATATCATACAAGATTTGTTGCTAGCTTGAAAAATGATCTGATACCATGTTGAATTTGTGAACCATTGATCTACAGGAAAATGAGAGCAATTGTGAAGTAGTATTATGCAGTGGAATATCAAGAGTGATGTACACTAAACAAGACAGATTTGAGACAAATATGATAAGAATTGATCAGTTAATTACAACATTAATCTTCATTCATTCAATGAATAATACAATAATTATACAATAAATATAATTTGAATTCCATGGATAGTATTTGAATCGACTAGCTCAAGCTGACAAAATAACTAACTAAAGCTAAATGAATAGATATCTAGGTGTGTCTAAATCACTGTCGAAGCTCACTAGTATAACTCCAGATGTCTAAATCAGTTCTACAAACAATTAACTGATGAGGTAGGTGGAAAAGGTGCCACTACCCATGAAGGCATGTAAAACTGGAGCTCGACTAACTGAGAGTGATCTAACTTATTGTAACTGGAGGTTGACTCGACATAAATTCTTAACTACCACAACCAACTCCTGGAGGTTGCTGGTGGCACTCAGAGTGGCTCCTAGAATCTATGGATTGGCACCAGTGGCACCAATGGAACCGGTCGCACCAGTGGAACCAGTGGCACTAGTGGCATCGGTGGCACGAATGGCACTGGTGGCACCAGTGGCACCGATGGCACCAACGTCACCCATTAAAGGAAATTTGGGGTCTAAAATGGTCCTTATAAGAAAATGCACCAACAATAAATTTTGTGAGTTGGAATTCAAGAACCAATAGAGTTTCAATAAAATGAGTCAACCATAATGGTTGAATTGACATATTTGTCATAAAAGAAAACTATTTTTTTGTTCGTATTTTCGACATATCTCCCTGTGTTTTTACTCAAATTTCAAGTGGGAGAGCTCGTTGGATGTGGAATTTAATTCCGCATCCAACGATTACCCACATTGCATACTTTTTATGGATCCCGCTACCCCAAAAACAATAAATACCTGAAAAAATGTGATGATGACATCATCATCACGTTTTTTCAGGTATTTCTTGTTTTTGGGGTAGTAGTGTCCATCAAAAGTATGCAGTGTGGGTACTCGTTGGATGCGGAATTAAATTCTTCATCCGACGAGCTCTCCATCATCATGTTTTTTCAGGTATTTCTTGTTTTTGGGGTAGTAGGGTCCATCAAAAGTATGCAGTGTGGGTACTCGTTGGATGTGGAATTAAATTCTTCATCCGACGAGCTCTCCCACTCAGAATTTGAGTAAAAACACAGGGAGATATGTCGAAAATACGAACACAAAAAGTAGCTTTTTCATTCTTCCTCCAAAATTAATAACTATTATTTTATTATTTTCCTTAGGAGGCCCATTTTAGACCTCAAATTTCCTCTAATGAATATTCATGGTTGTACCAAACTCTAGTAAATGACTCTTAAGTTAGGAAATAAGATCAATTAGACTATATTTGGTCAAAGGAGGATTAAATAATCCTAACACTATGAAAGAGTGTAATACATCAATCATCAAACACATAAATTTAGTTGGATAGTTACAGAATCCAAAAGGAATTACTAATCATTCATATAGACCTTTCCTACTATTGAAGGTTGTATTCTAGGTGTCTTCTTCCTTCACTATTACCCACTGATATCATTATTTGAGATTGAACTTATTGAAGTACTTGGCATGATGCAACCAGTATAGAAAATCATCGATCCTAGGAAGAGGGTATTGGTTCTTGAGAGTGATCTTGTTTATATCTCTATAGTCAATACACGTTTTCCAAGTCCCATCCTTCTTGGGTACTATAATAACAAGTGACCCACAATGTGAGGTTCTTGGTTGGATTACTCCCTACTCCACTAGTTTCTACAATTGCTTCTTTATGTTAGAAAAATAGGATCACGGAGCAATAAGAATAAATAAGATGTAAATATAAAAAACACTAACACATTACAAGAGAGACACCAATATAACATGGTTCACCCAAGATGGGATACGCCCACATAGAAATTTCCAGTCCTTTTATTATTATACCATCCAACAAAATGAAGAGCTACAACTTGCAACAAATTCGTTGCACTTCCTCTTCACTATATCAAAGTCTCTCTCACACTATAACAGAGTTCATTTTACAATGTTACAATACAATACACAGCCATGTTACAATGATTTCCTTTTACAGGGGAATTACCATGGGAAAATACCATGGGCCCATAAACTGTTGGCCAACAAACTTCCCAAAAAAATTCTTTCAAGGGCTTCTCCCTCGAACCCCTACACCCCCCTTCTAGGACGAATATACAATAAAAATAGGGTACAAACACGACTGAACAATAACATCTCTAAATCAGGAAGACCATGATCCACAATCAACACTTCACTTCTTATGTTTCCAAAAAATACTATCTATACAATAATATGTGTGGAAATGTAGAATCTGACAATAGTTGTATATCGTGTTATGCTTCCCTCTTAGTAGGTAGCCCCATAGGATCCTAAAAAAATTCTCCATATGCTTGAAAACTTTTCTCCAACCGGTGTTTCTGCTCTTTGGTACATCCCTCTAGAAATTCCTAAACCTTTACCGATTCACCTTCTTGTTGATTATGTATTAAGAAAAGAAACACAAAATTTATACTTGAACTGATCAACTTCTTCCATTGGTTGTCACTTACTATAAATATCTTTGATTTACCTTTGTGCATGTTAATGATGAAATATTCCCCATTCTTAATCAAGGGTATCAGTTTTCTCTCCTCATTAAGATAACATCCCTCTTATACATGTAGGGGATTCCAAATCAATATGATATGCACTTATGGAAAATTTAATTGCACCTTTTGTGACTCTAAGTTATGTATACTTATTTATCCATCCCAATGTATAGGGGAAAGGATGATCATGTACTTCCAATCCACTTATTGACCAGATATTCTACTATGATATTTCCTTGTGAACCAAAATAGATTATAGAATCCACCTTGGTATTCTTGATATAGATGTTGATATGGAAGAGATTTTCATCTCCTTCTCTTTCTTGTGATGAAGGATACAAAGATTCACCTTGTTGTGCATAAATTGCAAACAATCTTCTCATCCACATACAAGATGATTTCTACCTCTTTATTTGAATATATAGTTGGGAGGTTCTTCTTCTTTGCATCCTTCCCGTGGTTCTTAGGGTTGAATTCTATATTTAGCTTCCAACACTATCTTCATTATGACCATCAATGTTGTAGTGGTTACAATGTTTTTTTGTATCCTTGCACTGATGTTATGTGTTTGTAGTCTTCTTATATTTTCCCTTCGACTTCTTCCCCTCATCGGAAGCATCTTGGTTCTTTTTCTATTTATAACCTCTTGTTTTTCCTTTCTTGTGGCCTATATTTTCCAGGTACTATGTTTGAACACAAGCCTCATCAATTTTCCTAGGCTTGAAGTGCATTGGTTTCTTTCATAAATGGTTGTATAGACACACCATATACTCGAGGAGTATAATGGGATTCTTTAGGGAGATACCTAACATTATAGCCATATTCCTTAATTTGGTTGTGTACACCTGCACAATCTACCCTTTCCTTTTCCTGAATTAATGCTAAAGGATCTGCTAGTCCTCTACATACCCGATAAATAGAACTTTGACATGATGAGGGTATTGAAACAATCCCACTTTGTTACTAGTGGATCTCCCTCCATTAGTAGTGCCTCCTTGTGGATTTCCCACCAATTTAATGATGACCTTCTAATTTCAATTGGGCATATGAAATATTATGCTCATCATTTATGTTGTGGATACTAAAATAGACCTCTAGTTGTTGCAACCAATGAATCAACTTTAAAGCATTGATATCAACTTGGTATGAATTGATATCAACTTTTTCTTCCATATTGAGGAGAGACTAGGAAGGGATATTGGTATTGGAACTCGACTTATATTTCTCGATCTCTTTTGTTGGCCCCTTTTTTGGGTCGCTTTTATCTTTTGATTTCTCTGTAGATATGGTGTGAGGATTGACATGTTGTGTGAGATATCGATGACTTGCATTTCCAACTTTGTAAATTTTTTCTCACTGTTAAATTTAATGAAGCATAGGATCTTCAGGCTTGCATGAATTCAATGAGAAAAGAAAGTTGCAGAAGAGAGAGAAAAATTTAGTAGAGATTGATCAATTGCTCATGGAAAAATTGCACACACATGGCAAAAAAAATGGACTAATATAATTGCATCCATTAATCACTGAATAATATGTAATACAAAGGTGTTACAAATAGGATAATTTGAATACCTAATATAGGATTCAAATATACCAACATGGACCGACTCTAGAGCTAACTTGATGTGGAAAAATCACCACTAGATCTCACTAATGCAACTCCAAATCACTAAAACAATTCACAATAAGTTAACCAATGTAGGTAGGTGAGGAAATGCACCCTGCCTCCCTTAAATCATGCAAACTGGTGCTAGGATGACTGAGAGTGAACTAACTTATGGTAATTGGAACATAACTGAACATAACTAAACACCAATTAGGGTCAACTACTAGACATTGGTGGTGGTACTCAGAGTGGGTTCCTAAATTATAGGGATTTATCCCTATAGATCCTAAACTCATGTATATTGTTTACATTCAATGTTAGGTGGCCCTGAGGTGAGTCCCCCATGCACTAGTGAAATGACAATAATATCTTAAGCTAGGAAATATGAATTTAGACTATCGTGGTCAAGGGAGGATTAATTAATAATCCTAGCACCCCGCCCCCCCTTAATCCTAACTTGGACAACCTGGGCCATGGATACTAAGACCAAAGGTAATCCATAAAATATAAATGCAAAAAATGGCTGCTTAACCAACCAAGGGAATTGGGAAAATCTCACGAGAACCCCTCGCCCCTCAAAATAAGCAGGAAAACCAGGATCAAGCTTTCACATCAAGAGAAAAATTATTCTCGAATAAAAAACTTGTGAAATACTTTTTGCAACTTGCATCTCTATAAAGTAGTAATGCAGTGTGATGGTACTTGTGTGCACTAGTTTCTTGGTATGGTGCATGTGAGCCTCTCCACCTTCTTACAATATGATGACAAATAGGAGAATAAATGTTGCATTTATCTCTTCTTTCTGGAGGAAGAGTGACATGATCCAATTTGTTCTTCAGTGAGCAGAATTGTTGATCAGACCTTACCATCATGGAGCATCTCTATGGGATTTTGTATAACCTCTCTGGGAGGAGTGGATTTGCTTGACATAGCACAAGGATTTCTTTTTGAAACCAAGATCTTGTTTTCCTCATGTCTAATGACTCTCGATTCATGTTCCCAGCTTTCTTAATAAGATTTTGATCCCACTTAGGCCTAGGATTGGGAGTAGGGACAAGATCTGGATCTGGATCTGATTGAACTTCATCTTCAATTCCATAAATTGATTCAACTTGGTCCTCTACTTCAGATTATGAATTTGAAACAATAATGAAAACATTATCATATCCAAAAGGTATAGGTAGAATGTTTTTACCTTCCCTTTCAAATGGAAACTGAGATTGCACTAGATATGAGTATGGTAGAAAGTGTGATATTTTATATGCCTTGGAAGCATGGTTTGCAACACCTTTCGCTATAAGCTTCCCAATTGAGATATATGAGATCTCCATTGAGTCAGGACCAAATACCACTCTCTTTGGTGATCCTATATGAGTAATCTAGTATACAGATAACAAATTTGCAGCTAAAGAGGTCATAGAGAGGACAGTCTTGAACATTCCATGCTCTGACTTGATTGAACCCTTTCCTTCAGCTTGGATTTGAGTGTCATCACCTATGTGAATACTCGAACCATCAGTAATTTGTAATGAAGATAATGATTCTTTGGATGAAACCACGTGATTGGAGGCTCCCCAATCAATGAGGACATAATGTGATTTTGAAAAAGCATCCTGCAGTGCATGGCATCTCTCATCATGATATTCAATCTTGTCTCCAGAGTTATCCTTCCTTGCGCCTTCAGGGAGGGAAATATTGTGTTGCTCAAGGAGTTTTGACATATGATCTATGGTCTTCTTCATACAATATTTCTATGTATGGTTTCCTTTATTACAGTAGGATCACTTTCCCTTGCCAAACCTCTGATGTTTGTCCTTCTTAGACCCTAAGGCTTCATATGATGGATCAAACTCTTCCTTAGGTTCGAATTTAGTGTTCTTTTTTCCTTTTCCTTTCTATTTCTGCCTTACTTGTGCATTCTTTGTCTCACTAGACAAGAGAGATTGATTTGGAGAGGCTCTAAGATCTCCCATCTGTATCAGTTTGTCTTGTTCCTGTATTATAGACTCTCTGAAGGCATCAAGGGATGACACTCACCAATTAGGAGTAGTTAGTATCCAAGAGTGAAATGTAGATACGAACACGGAGAATTCTGGGCCAAGTTTGCTCAGAATTGAGTGAACCAATTCCCCATCCTTCTTGTCAATCCCACACTCCTTGCATTGCATGACCAATGATTTGAATCTTGAGAAAAATTGTTGTATAGTTTCAAATTTTTTGGGTTGTAGTGCTATTAGCTCATTCTCCAGTATATGTCCCCTCAGCTCATCATGTTTTCCAAACAAGGATTCGAGCTTATCCCATACTTATTTTGGTGTTCTCAATCCCTCAAGGTGAAAGAGTAACTCTTTGGATATGTGGATGCACATGAAGCCAAATGCTTCATCAATCTTGTTCATATAATTTGATTTTTCAAGATGCTACCAGGGTTCAACCTATCTTCCCATTGTAACCCTAGACATAACTGAACACCGACTAGGGTCAACTGCTAGACATTATTGGTGGTACTCAAAGTGGGTTCCTAAATTATAGGGATTGATCCCTGGAGCTCCTAAAATCATGCAGACTAGCGCATTGAGTGTTAGGTGGTTCTCGGGTGAGTCCCCCATGCACTAGTGAAGTGAAAATAATCTCTTAAGCTAGGAAATATGAATTTAGACTATGGTGGTCAAGGGAGGATTAATTAATAATCCTAACACTCATAATTGTTTGTCGCTCCTTGACCAGACTTGTTTGCAATGGATAGGATTTGAACAAATTTTAGACCAACTATTAGATCCTACAATTACCCACAAAACTCAAAATAAAAATTCTTTGATACCAATATGACCAGTAAACTGTCGTGGATATTCCAATGGAATAATTTGTCACAATGGATCTTACAACTTAGTTCTTATTATTAGTTTATTTCCACTGAAATATAAATAAATAGAACTGTAAGAAAGATAAATAGAGAAAATAAATACATAATCCACAGAAATAACACAATATTTACCCTTGGAAAACCCAATATTGGGAAAAACCTAGCCACAAATGAAGATTATGCCTTGCTCTTCTTATAAAAATTCAAATACAAAGGAAATGGTACTCTTTATGGAGTTACCTATGAATCTATGGCCAAACTAGCTACTACATGATCTCATATATCCTATGTTCTAATCTAATATGCACTCTCTTACTGTTGGTCAACAATGGAACAATACATGGAATCCACTTAGTACTACAGTGGTCAACTCGATAGGTCAAGTTGTGGGAGGTATAACTTATTCATACAAACTCCGTTTGAGGCAATTCTTAGACCGCTGGAAAGGTCCCAGAGAATAGAATCATGTGAAAGGACATGGTAAGTAGATTGGATTTTGGAATATAAAAAACATCATTTAGACCCTCAAACAAAATTAGAAGGTTCTAGACCCCAAATTAATCTGCAAAATTAGACTAATCCCTAGAATGGGCCCTATAAGCCAATTAGTCCAATTTATCCACCCATTAAGCACCAAAATAGATGAAAAATATATATTGTTCCATTTTAAATCAAACCACCCCATTTTGGGAGGCTTTTGGTCCCTAAAATATTTTATTGAATGAGGTGAGGAATTTTTTCCTCTACCTTCTCCTTGAAGTACCATTTAACCTTGCTTAAAAGTTTTATTTTCAACACCACTTGCTAGAGTTCATACTATTCTCATGTGGTTGTTCTAGACTTAATTTGAAAAACTATTTTTTTCGATAACTTTGCCTGAGCCTATGGTGCTAATTTCTCTACAGATGGTAAGACCTGCTCATTTTTCTAGTCTAGCATGGATGGTTGTAATATACCAAATCATTGTACTCTGAATTTGTGTAGGGTTTGTTGTGATATTTGGTATTTTATTCATGTGTTTGATGTATAATTTAGCCAATAATAGGTTTGCATGAATAATAATAATGTTGCATGCCCCAGGTAAAACAAATAATCGGATTTACAAGATAATCAAGCTCAAAAGCAATGCATGGGAATACCAAATAATTGTACTGTAGTTGTGTGATATCATAGAGAAGACATGCATGACAAGCAACAGATCTAGCGCATAAGGTAGTAACAAATACAATAAAAATTATCCCATGCATAGGCTCACGCCCAATTTTAGCCTCATATCAATAGTAAGGGATCTATAAAACTAGAACGAATCCTTAGAAGTCACAAAGAGGCCCAATGTGATTCACCCAGTGTGAGAGATGAGTAATAGGGCTCACATAATGATCAGATCAATGTGTCCTAGTGATGTATTCAAGAGAATGCACCCTCGGTAATTTATATTGGAAGAATGTTCCCTCTGGAAAGCAATAAGGTAACACACCCTCTATGGAATGAATAATACAAGTACCCCTATGAGATAGAGAGAGAAGACACCTCCAGTGAAATACAAACAATATTCTTTCTGAATTGATCTAGCTAATGCGCCCTTATGTGCTCAAATGGATGCACCCCTCATAAATTTATATGCAGTTGTAGATGCTCTCGAATCCCTACAAATAATGATGAATAAATTTTTGTCTTAAATACTGGTGACATATTTGGATTATCTATCATCGATATTAGATAGGATGGATATATTTCTCCATTGAACCCAATGTCAACAAAGAAAAAATCACCCTCAAGCCTAAAGCATCTCAGAGAGCTCTCAAATCAATTTCCAAAGGTGAATAATAAGAATGCATATCTAGCATGCATTTTGAGTTGTGCAATGCATGTTGCACATGTCACTTGATACTACTTAATTGGACCTCTTTTCCACTAATGACTTTATATAATTACTAATAATGTGATTTTATCCCCATGTGGCGCCAGTCCTTATTTATTTCACCAGCTTGTAAAAACTGAGATATTCCAAGTCCTCCCTTACCAAAGATTGCTTGTCCTCAATCAATGCCAACACAACTCTACAATTAATCAAACTGAACCAACTGAATCCAGGGATGATCCCAGGGTCCCAAATAATCCTAGGATATCTGTAGCACCCTCTACTCAAATCACTACACTACACAATACCATCAGAAGAGATCTCATGGAATCCTCCTATAAGTAAAGTAATCAACCATGGTGTAAACCCAGTCAATCGCTCAGAGAATCGCTCTACTAAGCTCTCAATCCCCTATTCCTACAACTAAACATGGATCCTCTCACTTATAGAAACCAATGGTACCAATGTACTTCTAATCACTGTAATTATGAGGTCCCAAATCAATCTAAGAGCTACGAAGTACCTATTACATCCACTAATGGCCTGCATATCATCAACCATATGCCATTTATTCTTGTAGGATAAAATAGATATCATATGTACCTATATGTGTACATAAGTACCATGATACCATATCAATATGAAGGTAGTGCTTCTATTCGTCTTCTGCCTTAGTACTAAATACACCAATGGAAGAGCATTGTCACCATACAATGCATGACCCTGAGTCATACCAATGATTTCCTCCCCCCCCCCCGTGGTTTACACCAACAATTTTTCAAGCTATATTGTATGTTGAAATGTCCCACTTGGGTCACAATGTCAACTTGCACATCTTTCATCCCAAATATCTGAGGGATCCTGCTATACTATACCCCTAGCTAGGAATGTCTTCCCATGAATCACCCATTCAAAAGGATACCAACTCGTAATCTCTCTCTAATACAAATCCTAAAAAGGAATTATGCATAAGCACTATCACAAGGAATAATCCCACCAGGATGACATTACACCCTTCTAATTTCAATTGGAATGCTCATATACTGCCACCCTATCTCTCGATCCTGGTCAAACTATAAAAACCATCTGGAATATTTCACTTCTTCTCGCTCATACCAAATTTCCTCTCTAGTATGCAAATGTGGATTCAAGGTACTGTGAGCCTTGTCTATGTACTCGTGAAGAGGAATCAGTATGAAATGCAATGGTATGCTTCTTTTGTTGCCCCATCATGGAATCTAACTACTCCTCAATACTGGAAATCTTGGTGGATGACTAGGAACATACAACTCGAAGAAAATTAATCTTAACATCTCATTGTAATATGGTGTCCCAAAGTATCTTGGTCCTATCTTTCATTTCTAGAATGTCTTATTTAATACGCTCAAGCTTATTTTGGTGACTATCATCTGGGAGATCTGTATCCCCTATGGATGTGTTTATATATGTTTTTACTTTATTGAAAACTGCACTATCCAACTGTGACCATCCATCCTACAAGCCGATCACATGGTGATCATTTGTAACATCCGTCCAACCATCCATCTCCAAAGTATGCTTCATCCCATGCTTCTATAAGCTCTCCCTTACCTGCATGTGTGATTTTCCACTGTCTTGGGCACTATGTTCACTTCCCTGTACCTCATGCTCATCACTACTTGATAGTATCTCATATGTTGCTTCCTCCCTACTAACCCAAACTAATACCATCCCTAAAATGTAGATCCTATCTGATATCATCTATGATGAACCTGTGCTGCGAGGTGCTAACACATCCTCCTGAATCTTTCTTGAGATGAGGGTGGGATGCCATAATCCTTCTAGATAACCATACTCTGACTCATGCGGATGACAAGTCATACACTCCCTCCTATGTCTCATCACATCTTACTGAAGATCCTTCTAGGAGAATCTCTCTCTAATATAATGATAGGTCATGAGGTGTCCATCTATAGGTGTCTCATGTATAGACCTCAAGATCTTGGTCTTAAGTGTAGACTCTAAGGCGAGGTACATGGTGTCTCTGTAGTAGATGATGTCATCCACTACTTTATTAGTTTCAATACCTATGAACCAATATAATATCCCTTGTGTATTCTATGTACAAATGCCATGTTCTAATGGAAATATCTCCATTATGTCCAATATGCCACCCACCTCATCCAATTTTCTCAAGTGAACCTCCCAATCCTTTTTGTGCAAAAACGATAGATAGATTTTCCACTGCATGTGAAACTAGGAAGTAACTCGTGTGTTGGTCAACCCCAATGACATGAACAAAATCCAAATTGAGGTCTATAAGTAGACCTATGATCACATGCTCTCTGACCCTGATCTAATGATATCCCTGACAAACATAGTGTAGAATATTCTACTAGCCAAGGCTATGATAGCATGTAGAATATCTCTAATAGCATGTAGAAATAGAATCTCTTATATTATGAATGAAGTAGATACTTGATTCTAAGAAGAAACATAGGATGTAGATCTAGCTACAAAGATAATTCTCACAAGCATGCACAAGGAAATTAGAGAGAAGAATAATGAGATTGAATACAAGAGAAGTGGAGAATGATCCAATATATTTCCATGTATTATTGATCAAATGAATTGATGATTATTACAATAGTAATGCGTTCTTATAAATGAAAATAGAGTTTCTAGAAGACAACTCATGCTAGCTCATAAAACATAGCTACTAAAATATGATAAACACCCTTAGGTGACTCAAGCACTTTCCAAATCAATCAAGGAGCTCACGAATTGGCTAAATCATGAGTGAGTTGTCATAAGTGATGGAAAAAAATGCTAATAATGGAATATAGAGAGAAAATAATGGACTCATGGGTTGGCCACAAAATATAGTAGTTTCCAAGTTGACTAGCTTTACCTTATCCACTAAAAAGTTGGATAAAAGCAATATAAAGACAGAATTTGCAGGAAGGCACAATTACTAATGTGGGCAGTCAATAAAGTAGGAAGGATCTATCTAGAATTAGGATAAAGGTTCTCTTGGGGTATATATGTCAAGTATTTACCAAGTGGTGCAAGTGGATTCTAACTATCTAGGCTAGTGGATAGGAAATTAACCATAAATGCTTAATAATTGTTATCCTAAGTATGGAGCGGGTTTATAATATTCCAACACCCCCCTTTAAGTGTGAATTTATGATGGAGTTATCTAAAATAATTAGAAATATAGATGCATATAGGGCCAAACAACAAGGCTATGGTCACCCTTTACAATTACTTATGTCCAGAAAAGTGAGAAAAGAGGAAAAACCACATGGGGAAAATCCTCCCTCAAGAAAGGAAAAGGCACAAAATTGAACAACATATCTTCAACATATATTTTTCTTCACTTGAATGAGTTGGTTGAACTGCTTCTGATAGAAGAATTTGATGAAGAAGTTGTGAACTCCATGATCATGCACTAGAGTGTAGTATCTGCAAGAAGGAAGAGGAGAGACTCCTTCTAGCTCATCATTTGATGAAGGATGAGAATTATCTAAATGCTTCTTTCTACTATCATACTCTGATCTACAAACATAGTATGAAAAGGAAAAGAGATATGTGCATACTCCTTCCCAAAGAGTAAAAAAATCAACACAATTAGTTTCTTGTATAGCTGCAAAATAGTGAAGTGGGCCATGTATCTTCTTTTAAAAATGATGTAGCACCTTCCAAATTCTGAAATGAGGCTGAATGACTCTGAAATATCAGAAATATTATCATATGGAGCATCAAATACCAAATGTATAGTGTCTCCATGTGGTTATAGGGCCATAGTAGGAAAAGGATGAGCAACTGGGGAAAATTGATGGATGGACTTGAGATCTGAACCATAGATGCTTATAATAGATCCAAACATGTGTAAGATAATTCCAAAGATTACTAATGTCATGGATAACCAACTAGTGAAAAATAGGAAATACTTTAAGCCATTATATATAAGTAACACTACATAGGAAACCAATAAGGAATCAACTAGTGAACTTCGGGTTTGTGTTGAAGAAACCCACCAACAAAGCCTTGTCAACAGGGGTTCCCACTTTGTTGACGCCAAACCAGTGCAATCTCCCTGAGCACTGGCCCAGATAAGTTTTACCCTGCCTAACAACATCTGCGAAGCAGACGAGGTCTCACCTGAGGAGTTCAACGGAGAGCTGTCGGAAACAAGTTTCCGGTAGTGGGGATGGAGGATATGGGGATCTGATGAAAGGACACCATAACTGCTAGATCCGTATCTTTGCATTTGACTTTACACCATTTCCACAACTTGCAGAGTGTATTAAGAACTTATGAAATCATTATAGCATCATACAGTTATCACAATATTACTAATACCGCAGCATAGAACATATCTACTCATAACGCAACAGACATATTAGAAAGAGACTAAATCACAACAACATCATAACAAAATAGGTCGCACATCAAAACAAATTATACCACAACAGTGATAACAGACAATATTTGTGCCACAATTGCCATATCATATTAATATTGCGCAAAGGACTCAGATTACACAATTTTTCTCCAAAAATGGAGCCTTGCATACATCAAGAAAACCCAGATAAATCACAGATACACAGGAAATTCTTCACAAAAACTAGATCGCACTAGATCTTATGCTCCACTTATCTTCTGATTCGATCTTTCTTATTCATGTTCTCGGTACTATCTACTTGCAAAACTAGATTTATAGATAGGCTTGCACCATTACATTGAGGGTACACTTCTAACTAACTTATAACCGCTAATGACCTATTACAACAAAACTTGGTCAAATAACATATAAAATATTTAAAGCGGTTATTCATCTGCCCATTCTGCTAATCTGGCCTTGCGTGGTACCGCGTGAGGTTGCACAGCTATCATGATATTGCACAACTCACTTACCAAAACCCCTGCCAATAGGCCCCCAACATAGTCGTGTGGCTCGTCCCCAAGCCACGTCAGGTTGATAGGGTGTGTGCCAATGTCCGCGCCTTGAAATCTTCAAATTGTTGCACAATCTCACATACCTGCAACTGGACTTTGTCGGCAGTACTTTGACAATTAGTCAAATCCTTCTTTACTAGGTGCTCTTATTGGGCCTTACTGTCGACCTTTTGTCGATGCTCTTGTACTTCCAGTAGCTTGGTGATTGCTTTAACAGCCAACTATCCACTGATTTCCATAAATTCATCAAGCTGAGCATGGCACTTTTGGGTGCGTTCCTATGCACATGCGGCTCTCTGTTGTAAATCCTTCAGTTCTTCATCCCGTGTGATCTGCACCATTAGTGGCATGGCCCTCAGTGATATCTTCAAGGTCGTCAATTGACCTTCGGCTTCTTGCACTTGCGTGGTCAGCTGATCAAGCTACTCATCCTGGACAACGCTCTACCAAAACTGCGTTGTCACTTCCATAATGATTTTAGCCTCTTGCTCCATGCTTTCGAACTTATTTACAATGGTCTTCAATGGAGGCTTTCCTTTCCACAACCTGCTCTGGCGGCGGCGTCGGTTACACCAGGGCATTGAGCATCAGGTTGGTATCCTGAAGCTGAACAATAGTTTTCCCCAATCATTTGGCCTTTTTGACTTGGGTGAGTTCAGTCGTGCTCTCAAAAATGTGCTGGCAGGCTTCAAAAACAACCTACTCAACTTCATCGCACTTGGCACATATCTGTGCCTATTCAATGATTAGGTGGTCTTGTACCTTCTTCAGCTCTGTAATCTATTCAAAAGCCTTTCACTGCATCTCAGCCTGTGTCTCCTTCAAGGTGTCGATTTCTCAAAAAAATTCTTCTGCCAGCTGCACCCGGACCTGATGTAGTTCGTCTGCCTATTTCTGTAGCTTCTATGCAACGCTTTGTGACTGGACATAGCCCTCAGTCAGTTCTTTCTGTCATTCTGTCAATTCTAGGGAGGAAACGTGCTGTAACTCCACTAACACCATAGAAGACAATTTGTTTAGGTCCAAAGCCACACTTTGGATCGGTTGCAACAACTGTTGAACTTCCTCATTTCCTACATCGATCGAAGTCAGGGGAACTTGCACATTTCTGGCCCCGGGATCAGTGCTAATTGATGAGATGTCTTGCATCATGGGCTGCATAGATTTCTACCTAGAAATAATGCCAAAAATTGAATCTAATCGATCTCTTACCACATCAAATTCTTCATGGTTTGACTCTCAGATCACCTTTGTCGCATCCACAAATGATTCAGTGATCACTTTGATAAGCCGTTGCAGTTGATCCTCCATCCCTGACTTGGTACCACTACCCGCTTCATATTCCTGGTTCCATTTGGTGCGAGTCTCCTCTCGCATGCGCTACGCTGCATCCTCAAGGTTAGTTGACGACTCATTTTCAGAGCCATGAGTGCTCAGGTCCTTTGGGGCAAGTTCTTCTGGGGCATCCAGTGGCTGCTCTTTAGATAATTCCTCTTGACTCACCAGGTTGCGCCACTCCATCGACCACTCTTGGACAATGGCATCCAATTATTCTATCGTGACTTTGTAAGGCAAAGATAGCCACTGCTTGTAGGGGTCCCACTGCACCTAAATATAGATAGAGTGGGGCCCGATGGAAAACCGAAGGATCTGATGATACTTGGCTGTGGCGTAAGGAGAGACTCAGGGAACGACAACGGCCGTAGATTGCAATGCTTCCCAATAAACCCAAAATTGAATGGCACAGTCCATCTGTAGACTGGGTTCTTCAACCCACCATAAGTTTTGATACCTTGCACCTCGGCACACCTTTTCCGCATCAAGTGCCATCGGTTGATAGTATTTCGGTTCCATCCAAGAAAGTAACGCAATAAGAATCAATAACCAACTATATGAGAATGACTACGCAGTCTGAGCAGCAAATGTGTCTTCTAGCAACTGATTCAGCAAAAATAGATACCAATTCATTTGCACCCCCACAGAACACTTCTGGGCACAGGCGACAACACCCGAATTGCATTGGACTGGTTGGTTTCCCCAAATGACCTTGCTTTCCAAAATCCTTGCGCCGATGCACACCACCTGTGAGTTAATGTTATCGATGCGATAAGCATGGCCATCATGATGTAAACCAAATCGCTCCTTCAGCTGCTTGGAAATCCTTTTGTCAGTATCTCTCCCGCGGATATACTCCATCGGATCTTCCCCGTCCTTCTGCAAGCCTGTGATGCTTGCGATCAAATCTACTATAACTAGGATTGACGTATTCAACCAAAGTGTCCCTCCATGAAAACAAGCCAACAGTTGCTTCATGCATGCATGGGATTCATTCAATCACCCAAAATGAGGCATATTGATGAGCCCCAAAAATCTTGATTGATCTAACCCACTCGCCCACGGTCGAGGAATTCTCCAAATTGGAGCCCCAAGCCTTGTCGGGATTGACTCATAGAACTCATCGCTAACATATTTGAGCAATAATAGGTCATGTTATTCAAATTTCAACCTGATTAATGTAGGGATGATGTCAATCGAGCACTTCATCCCCTCCAGTAGTGACGACAATTTTGGTGGGTACTTCTGATTCTTTGACAGCTACCTCGGCTTGCCTCCTGGATGCGTAGGAGTGACATATCCCAAAATTTCATGTACAGAGACACGCTGAGGTACCATAGACTCAACAACTCCTGAGCTCGACGACCCGATCTGTGCAGTTCCTTCTCCTTGCACTCTCGTTGAGGTGCAAGTTTGCCTCTTCTGCGGCAGCGTGGGACTGGGCCTCTGAGCCTGCCACTTCCTCTTGGGAATGGATGATGAATCGACTGGAATACTCATAAATTCTTCTTCAATAGCCATGGGCTGAATAGGGGATTCACACTCACTGGAAATCTCTATGGCTTCAAGGTCGCTCAGCATCCCTCACCCTTCAAACCTGAGAATGCACTTGATAGCTTGAACCTGCAACACGACAACTCACTCAATAGCTCACACCGCACTGCACAATCCCTTCTTTGATTCTCACTCTGCTCGCTCAACTAAACAATGCCATACTTACACATCCCATGCATTGTTTTATAGCCACCTCCAATCCAAAATTCATCATTTCCAAATCTATCATTACCATTATTGCTAAATCTGGTATTAATGATGCCAAATATGATGGCGATCTTACTCCTCTAACGGTCGGATCACTTATTAATGTGGGTCACTTCAAAAAGTGTCGCCAGCCAATTGTTTTAACTACCTTCATTTATTACTTGATTTAACCAACCCACAGTCCTACAACCGTTGCAGGTAGTTGACCAATCATCGCTAACAACTTGAACCTTGCGCAGCCTCTCCCTTGGGGCTCACCTTGCTATTCTGAACTAAAATCTTCATTTTTTTTAGCACATCAAGTAGTGCGCATCACCAGCCCCGACCTGTAGGGCTTTAAGGGAATCCCATTGACAAGCATCGATAAGACTACACCATCTAGTTGCTGTAATTGAACTGCACCGCCAGGAGTAATGGAATGAACAAGATAGGGACCTAACCAATGCATTTGTAACTTAACTGGACGCTTGATGAACTTACTGTTGTATAACAACACCTAATCTCCTGTCGCAAACTATTTTTTCTTAATGTGGCAATCATGCCATGCCTTTTTTGGATCCTTCGCAACCTATTGGTGGAAGCCAGCAATAAAACGATCTTCTTCAAGATGGATCAACTGCACAATTCATTCTTCTAATGCTTCCGCATCATCCATACCCATCGATGCGGCAATGCACATACTGGGAACAATATACTCCATGGGCATGACTACCTCTTTCCCATAGACCAGCTTAAATGGTGTCTGGTCGGTTAGCTGTTTACAAGTAGTGCGATAGGCCCATAGAACCACTGGAATTTTTAGGTCCCAGTCATCACGGTTAGTGTTACATACCTTAGTCAACGTTGTTACCAAGATTTTGTTGAATGCTTCGACGGTCCCATTCTCATGTGGATGGTATGCTGTACTCCTCTTATGTTGCACCTGCAACTCCTCAGTTAGCGCTTTCACGGTCCGGTTGACGAAGTGACTGCCATGGTCACTCATCAAGATCCTAGGACACCCAAACCATGTCACAATGTTTTCAAAGATAAACCTTGTTGTCATCGCAGCGGTACAATCCACAACTAGTGCAGCTTTCTCCCACCTAGTGAGATAGTCAGTTTCACTAATGATGTATCGCGCACCATTCCACTTCCCTGGTGGATTAATAGGACCCACAAAATCCACAGCCCATTTTTCAAATGGTTGCAGAGTCACCTACAGTACCAACGACATCTCATCCCGCCGTGATGGTTTACTGACATGCTAGCAAACGTCACAACTCCTCGCGTAGTCTGCGACATCATTATGCAACAAAGGCCACCATAGTCCGGTGCACAACACCTTCTGCGCAGTATCCCAACCTCCATAGTGACCTCCCGTAATTCCTGCATGTGCTTCTTCGAGAATGGGACTCTACTCATGCAGTAAAATACACCGTCTCAAGATTTCATCTGGTCCAAGCTTATATAATTGTCCCACAATTAATTGAAAATCAGAATAGTTTACTACCAACTGCTTCTTTTGGCTAGTCGACATGTCCTCCGGGGTGACACCAGTGGCCAAAAATTGAATAATTGGTGCATAGTAATCATCTGTGATGTCAACACAGAACAGTTGCACATCTGGAAATCCATCATCAATATTGGTCGGTTCTTCACCATTCTCGACATGAGACAAATGATCGAGGCCAGCGTTCAATCGCCCTAGTTTCACAACTATTTCAAAATCAAACTCCTAGAAGAGTAACAACCATCGATAGATATTCCCCCCCCAACACAGGCTTATTGACCAAGTATTGCAAAGCAGAATGATCAGTGAACATCTTGAAATGTCCACCCAAAAAGTAGTGACGAAACTTTTGTAGTGCATAAACCATCGCCAAGCCTTCCCTTTCTATCGTTGTATAATTTCGTTCAGCAAAAGACAACTTTCTACTGGCATATGCGATCAGGTGATCCAGGTCACCCTCACCTAGTTGCGCAAGAACAACCTCCAGCGCGATAGAAGAAGCGTCGACATGCACATGGAACTCCTTTTCCCAATCAGGAAAAACTAGTATGGGCATATAGGGAATCTTAGCTTTCAAAGTGTCAAAAATTCCTTTACATTCCAGAGTCCATTCATAAGCTGCATCCTTCTTTAGTAGTTTCTCCATGGGGGTAGTAATCGCAGCGTATCATTTGATAAACTTGCGATAGTATCAAGTGTGGCCCAGTGTGGTCCGAAGCATATTGACATTAGTCAGTGGTGGTAAACTGAGGATTAGTGTGATCTTCATCGGATCGACCAATAGATCTTCTTTGTACACAATGTGCCCCAGTAACATGCCAAATGGTGCACAAAAAATACACTTTTTAGAGTTTAAGGTGATCTGATGCTGGCAACACCTTTCCAGCATCAGGTGCATGTTGTCCAGATGGTCCCTAATTAGTCCACAGACAGTCCAGTCATCCATATACACCTGTAGGAACTTTTGAATAAAATCTTTAAATATAGTGACAACTACACGAGAGAATATAGTTGGTGCATTCTTCAGCCCAAATGACATGAATGTATATTGAAAACAGCCCCACTCAGTGACAAGCATAGTCTTATAGTGATCCTCCTTTGCAATCTAGATCTAGTGGTATCTCAAGAAGCTATCCGTGAAGGAATACATCTCCTAGCCTCCTTCACCTTCAAGAACTTCATCTGTAAAAGGGGTCGGGAATGGATCATGTACACATGCATCATTCAACTTCCTTAGGTCGACACAAATGCGGAATTCTCCTGTCTTTTAATCCTGGACCACCATAGGACTTATCCACTCTGATTCTTCTACATGATCGATGATCCCAGCATCAAGAATCTGGTCAATCTCGAACTTCACACGGTTCTTGTGTCATGGATTCAGTCGGTACGACCTCTGTCGCATCGGTTTAGCATCTGGTTTCAACATGATTTTCATCTCCCCTAGGTCTCCTAAAATTCCCTTCATCTCTGAAAACCGTGTCAAAAAAAGGTCCTGGAATTCATGTAGTAGGTCCGTGATCTTGGCTATGGTCTCCTCGTCCCAGTAGTCTCCGACATTGGCAAATTTCGAGTTCTCTGCCGACCCAATGTTAAATTTTTGGATCCTCAGTGGCTGATCATTGAGTCCATCGGTATGTCAAGGGTTGTGACATCGCGGCTTCCTTCAGACTCTGAAATATTAACATTTTGTAGCTCATCATCATATTCAGGTTCCCCCGATAAGTTGTAGCAGTTCACCATTGATTGGATTGAACAATGCACATGTGGATCAACTGGATAGGCGACAGGGGTGACCTTGAGTACGATGTCGTAGATGATTTGTAAAGCATTGCATACCTCTAGGTTGATGTCCTGAAAACTAAATGTCGGCCCAAAACAAACAAACAACTCCTCCCAAGTGGTGATAGTCCTGTGCAACTCTACCGCCACATACCAGGATCTCGGCATTTCTTCCAGAGTGTGAATGAAAGTGTGGACCCATTCATCTCTGGGTCGTGATGCCCATAAAGTATGACACTCAATTAAATGACCGGAGGGATCATTCCATCCGTCATATATCCCAGCATGATAGACCTCTAAATCATCGAAGCAGACCACCATCAATCTGCAACACTGTTCCCAGTCATGGATCATCTGTTTGTGTGTTGCCCACCATCGAGCCAGAGTAGCCTTCAGTGCTACATCAAGAGTCAATATCCTTTGTGATTCAAAAAATTTCTCTTCAAATTCCTAAAAAAACTATGATAGTTCTGGCAGTCCTTCATAAATGGGCAACTCGACAGTTTCAGTTGCAACATGCCGAAGAGACAGTGTAATCAACCCGCATTTCCTGAATCATACTTCATGCAACCGATTCTGCCAATTTTCTAGACCATCTTCAAAGTCAGAGGACGCGAAACTTGCGTTGTGCCATCCAAGTTCTCCGTCGATGGTAGGATGGATATAGTCGTCAGAGATGTTATAAGCGTGATCGCAACTTCTCTCGACTTCATCCTTTACAGGTTCAATATATCGTCGTCCTTCCTGAGGGTCCATAGGAGCAATGACCCTGACATCCTAGTTTTCAAATGTCATAGCTTGTTTTTTGAAGTTGATAACCACCATTTTATCATTATCCCATCCAATCCCTAGTAGCATAGGATAGGAACCACCATCTTCTACGACTTATATCACATCAAAGTCAGCATGCATTTTCATACCTTCAATTTCAACAACCAAGTTTGAAACGCGACCAATAGGCTGAACCTTCACCTGATTTTCTAGTCGTAGTTGTACCAACGACCATCCCAATGTTGTATTTCCCATCAATTTCCAGGTTTGCTTGGTTAGAATGTTTACATCTAATCCAAGATCTAGAATGACCAAGTCAACCTCGTAATATCCAATCTGGATATTCATCCTCATCTCCTTGCCTATCTTCCTTTTTTGCAAAGAATTCACAACAGAATCCTTCACTGTCTTATCTGGGTGGTGCAATAATGTCTCAAGCTCGACAGGGCGTCAGAGTCCCATGCCAATGATAAAAAACTCTCAAAGAAATTCCACAAGGTACCATGCTGTCACGATGGTCCTGCCTCTACAGATGGATCAAAAGAAAATGGCATATCAACAATTAGTAACTTACCCGGATTTCTCCCGCTTGCATTCTTTGCATCAAAGAAGATATCTTTCTCTGTCACAATATCAATTGTGACCTTTTTCTTACCAGTGAGCTGAACTTGCAGTCGTGTTCCATCGTCTCCAGTTGTCGCACCAATGCAAGTGACGATCCCAACATCGACATCCTTCATTCGCGGCTCGGCCTAAATAGTGGCAACTGTCAATCCTTGATTCAATTTCAATGGTGGGTTCTAATTCAATGGTTGATTCATTGGTTGGTTCTGAGTCTGAGGCGTGTTTTAAGTCTGATTCTGTGGTGGAACCTGGTTCTGCATTACCGGTTGGTTCTGTACTTGGAATGCAGGATGATTCTGATTCTACATGTTCTGTAACTGAGGAATATTTCCTGTCTACCATTTTGCAATCAACTGAGGGCATCTTTCAACATTATGATCGTTGGTTGCATAGTATGTACATTGCGCACGAGGGCACTCCCTCTGATAATGCCCAAATACCCCACAGGTGTAGCACTGTATTGATTCGCGACCTCGTCCTCCTCCTCGACCAAATCCTCCTCCTCGACCTCTGAACCCTTCGCGGAATCCTCCTTGGACTCCTCCTTTCTGAAACTGTGATTGGGCCACATGTTGCTACGGTGGGTTTGGTTGCTGCTAGACATAGTGCGTGGCTTGAACATATTGTGGTTGATTATATTGTAGTCGCGGTGCCTAGTTATACTATGGTTGTACCACCATTTGTGGCGAAGGTGAAAAATGCGGCTGCGCTATAAACTGTTGCTGCGGTTGTGCGGGGACAAACTGCAACATAGGTGGTGGTGTATACGGCCCTTGTGCTATTGGTTGTACTACTTGCGTCTGTGCTCACGTTTTCTGGGGGTCCTGACCTTTCACAAAGTATGAATCATACTTCCTTTCCTGGAACAAATCATAAGCGTGACAGTTTTTGTCATCATGTCTGACTAACCGACAAAATGTATAGTACAAATTTTTTGCCTTAGTAACCATATTATGCATGTAATCACAGTTCTCATGCCGATGCCCATAGACCTGACATATGCAACACCATGGTATGCCATCATAGCTCAACGGATTCAGGGCTCCTGACAGCAAATAGTTCTAAAACTTTGGACAGGTGTCCTTGGTATGTTCGCCTGCATGGAAACAAGTGCACCAAAGATCATCAATATCTTCCTTGGACGTTTTGATATCTTGCAGTTGGAGCGTCAAATTGGACAACTATGCTTGAATTTGGTTCATTCCGACCGTAGATTCTCCTATTGGTGATGCCTCTAATTTCATCGCGATCTCTAGAGCCTTGCTCTGTGTCGCAATATTTTGCGACATTAGTGTTTGTCTGATATGCGGGACAAGTGCGGCGATGAACCATTCCTTGTGTTGAACATTGCTCATCTGAAAACTGACCCAAGCCATCAATGTCTTAAACCGATGATCAAAGTCCCAAATCGTCTCATTGGGGAACTGTTTGATCTCCTTCAATTTAGTAATATACTAAGCCTCAGATTTTGGCTTCTTAAATTATTCAAATAACCCCATTTGGATCTCATCCAATGTATTTGCGGTACCTTCCTGAGGTATCCATGTGAATCTCATGAACCATTCCAGCACATAACCCCTCAAAGTAGTGGCCAGCTGAATTTTCTTAACATCATCATTGACAGTTTTTCGGGTGGTCCAAATCGCCTCACATAAGAACCAGTACTACTCTAGATCATCGGTGCCATTCCCATTGAATATTGGTAACTTCATTTCGTCGCCCGCCATCCTAGGCCTTCTTCTTCCTGCTAATGCTTTACTACTAGACTGTTCCTGACACGTCGAGAAAGTTGACGCAGAGTGTGTATTTTTTCCTTGTGGTGGAGTAGTGCATGGAGGCATGGGAATGTTACTGCTAGAGTTCGATCCTATTGTCCTTCCAGGCGTAGCCTGGGCCTATTCATCCTCATCGTCACAAAAAGGTTGCTTCGTCCCATGTGGTTGTTCTTCACAACATTGCACTTTGATCGCGGCAGGACCTTCCCCTATCCTCTGCCTCTTCTTTCGAATCCTTGCTCCTCCCCTTGTACAACCACTTGTTTCCTCAGCAAACTTCACATTCTCACCAAAACTCAGGCCCATCTACCCCTTACCTTTTCATGCATCTCCCCCCTTCCTCAACGGTGCCTACATCCTTCGCACACCAGAGTTCCACTAGTATTGGTCCATCTTTAGAATACCTTTTTCACAAACCAGTTGCTTAATGGACAGCTGCAGTGATAACAAGAACCTTCCTCAAGGTCCACTGAAGAACTCTCTTTCTATTTCACTAAAGGACTTATTGGTGTTGACTGCAAACTCAGAGATGTATCCTTCTAAGATACTATCCAACCATGCTTCAACTGCCTGTGATGCCTTATTATTGGTTTCTTGTAACTCTTGGATTAACTTCGGGGTCCAGGATGTCAGCTGTCCTCCTTGAAAGTTTGTCTTCCTCTTAGTGAAATTTTCCAGCCATTCTTGCAAGAGGACAGGAAATTCACAAATGAACCATTCGTGAGGACCGTCATGGATATACCTGTCCAGCCATTGGCCCGTCAAAAACTTCGGATTCTGATTTTCAGCTTCAGCAAACTCCCACAACTTTAGATCAAACCACCCTTCGATCTTCGGTTGAGTCAGATTCCAAAACATATCCTCCTCTTAGTAGCAACTTAGGTCTCGACAATGGAACCATTTGTTGGTGAAACCCACCAACAAAGCCTCGTCGACAGGGGTTCCCACTCTGTCGACGCCCAACTAGCACAATCTCCATGAGCACCAGCCCAAACAAGTTTTACCCTACCCAACAACGTCTACAGAGCAGACGAGATCTCACCCGAGGCGTTCAAGGGAGAGCTATCAAAACTGAGTTTCCGGCAGTGGGGATGAAGGATATGGGGATCCGATGAAAGGACACCATAACTACTAGATCCAGAGCTTTGTAGTCAAGTTTACACCATTTCCTCAACTTGCAGAGTGTATTCAAAACTTATGCAATCATTATAGCATCATACAGTTATCACAATATTACTAATACCACAGCATAGAACATATCTACTCATAACGCAACAGACATAAAAGAAAGAGAAAAAATCACAAAAACATCATAACAAAATAGGTCGCACATCAGAACAGATTATACCGCAGCAGTGATAACAGACAAGATTTGTGCCACAATTGCCATATCATATTAATCTTGTGCAAAGGACCCACATTACACAATTCTTCTCCAAAACTGGAGACTGCATACATCAGGAAAACCTAGATAAATCGCAGATACAGAGGAAATTCTTCACAAAAACCATATCACACTAGATATTACTCCACTTATCTTTTGATGTGATCTTTCTTATTTGTGTTCTCGGTACTATCTACTTGCAAAACTAGATCTATAAATAGGCTTGCACCATTGCATTGAGAGTCCACTTCTAACTAACTTATAACCGCTAATGACCTATTACAACAAAACTTGGTCAAATAACATATAAAATATTCAAATCGGTTATTCTTCCGCCCATCACGCCAGTCTGGCCTTGCGCGGTACCGCGTGAGTTTGCACAGCTGCCGCGATGTTGCGCAACTCACTTACCAAAACCCCTGCCAACAATTTGTATAGTCTTAGGATTATTCATAGGTATGGATGATGGTATGGATGGTGTCATAAAATGTATATCAGCCTGCAAACATTCTTCTAAATCATAATTATAATCATTTGAATGGAGTGAGGAAGAGCTTATTAAGGACAAGTGAGGATCTAGTGAAAAAACACAATCATTGGGAAATTAATCTAATAGACTGATAGGTGGATTATGCAAGAAAGACGTTGGGATTTATGATTCTAATATATCAGAAATTGAATATACATTTTAGATATGAGAAAATGATTTAACTCTAGAACTCAATTCATATTTCATATTACCTTGGTACTATGTTCAATTACCTTGGTACAATGTTCTAAGGGTTCAACAGGCTTCTCTAGCTGATCTGGAACTTCAATGTTATGCTTCTCAAGTAGCTGAGACATGATGTCCATATTCTTATTTAAACATTTATTCTAAATATGAAAACCCTCACTGCAATAAGAACACTTGGATGTGCTGCCTTTCTTCTTGACTTTCTTCATTGAACCTTCATCAGTAGGCTTTGATATTTCATCTTCATTATCTGACTTTGGCTTCTTCTCTTTCACTATTTGCTTCTCTTTTGATCTTGCATTCTTATTTTCTTGAACTATAAGAGCATGATCCTTTCCCTTGGATATTCAAAGAGCACCCATATGTATCAATTTATCTTGCTCCTTTGTTAGTGAATCAAAGAATGTACTCAAAGAAGGCATTTTCCAATTCAAAATAGCAAGCCTAGTAGCATGAAAAGTTGACACAAAAACAAAGTATTCAGGACCCAATTTTGATAGGATGGAAAGGATCAATTCATCTTCCTTCTTCTCAATCCCACATTGTTTGAGCAATAGAACAAGTTACTTGAATTTGGTGAAGAAACCCTCAATAGATTCAAAACTTCTTGGAATCAATGAGAATAACTCATTCTTCAATTGATGCACTCTTATCTCATCTTGTACTCCAAAGATAGACTAAAGTTTGGTACATACTTGGTTTGAAGTGGTCAAATCATATAGATGGAAAATAATATTAGGAGAAATTGAGAGGCAAAGAAATCCATATGCTTCATCCAACCTATTATGCCACTTAGCTTTCTCAATAACAACATTAGAATCATTCTCTAAATCCAAAGAAACTTGGTATAGTCCCTTACTACGTAACAAAATATCAATGTTGTCCTTCAATTCATGATATTTGAAGGGAGTCAGGGTCTTAGCTGAAGAAAAATCCATGTTAAGAAGTTGATGCACTCCTAGAGATGCTCTCTACAACCTGCACAAATATAAACTAGGAGAAAATATTGTAAGCTCAATTCAAGCTCTTCTTCGTAGAGGGATAGGATATTGGATGCGCTCTTCCGTAGAGAACGGGTAGCTCCTCAACTATGTAGAACTTAAAAATATGAAAGCCTTGATATCATGTAGATATTGAAGCTCAAATATCATGTAGAACTTTGATAGATTAAGAAACCTTGCACTCTGATGGATTTAACAACCTTGTGCTCTGATAGATTGAGAAAAATTGTACTCTGATAGATTGAGCTTGATAGGTTGAATACCCTTGTGCTTTGATACCATGTAGAATATTCTAATAGAAAAGGCTCTTATAGCATGTAGAAGAGCTCTGATAGCATGCAGAAATAACAACTCTTATATTATGAATGAAGCATAGATTTGATGCTAAGAAGAAACACATGATGTAGATCTAGCTACAAATATAATTCTCATAAGCATGTGCAAGGAAAATAGAGAGAAGAATAATGAGACTGAATACGATAGAAGTGGAGAATGATCCAATATCTTTCCACATATTATTGATCAAATGATTTTATGATTATTACAATAGTAATACATCCTTATAAATGAAAATAGAGTTACTAGAATATAACTCATGCTAGCTCATAAAGCAAACTTACTAAAATATGATAAACCCCCATAGGTGACCCAAGCACTTTCCAAATCAGTCAAGGAGATCACGAATTGGATAAATCATGAGTGAGTTGTAATGAGTGATGGAAAAACATTATAATAATAGAATCTAGAGAGAAAACCATGGAGGATGGTTTGGCCACAAAAGATAACAGTTTCCTAGTTGACTAACTTTATCTTATCCACTAAAAAGCAGGATAAAAGCAGTATAAAGACCGAATCTACAGGAAGGCACAATTACTAATCTGCGTACAGTCAATAAAGTAGGCATGATCTATCTAGAATCAGGATAAAAGTGTTCCTGGGGTTTATATGGAAAGTATTGACCAAGTGGTTCAAATGGATGCCAACTATCTAGGCTAGTGTATAGGAAATTAACAAAAAATGATTAGCATTTGTTATCCTTAGTATGGAGTTGGTTTATAATATTTCAACACATAGGTGATCAAGGGATCTAATAATCAATGAAGTGTGCCCTTCTACTCACCGATCCTAGGGAAACCCAATTTAAGGGTATGCTCATGATTTTGGTATGGCTGTATCCTAGAAGGAAATACACCAAAACTCTATGTGGCCTCTTTGTGTGCCACTATGTACCCTTGTGTACTGTTGTATACTCTTGTATCCTCCAGAGCCATCAAGTATCCTATATGTGCTGCTATATCCAATACTCCACTGATGTAAAATGAGTTTGTAACCCAGTGTATCACCCAATCCATCATATATTTTCCCACCCAATCTTTGTATGCATATACTTCCCTGTTGGTTGGTCCATAGGGAATGTGCTCAACTATATCTTCCATGGACAAACCTCTCTTCCATAGTGGCAAATCATGATCCCATGCCTGATCCAAACCCTCTGTGACAAATATCTCCTCAACCACCTACAACTTTGAGTGCTCCTCATGCAAAATCATAACCAGAGGCTCTCCCCTCAAACCATGACTGCCACTCATGCCCTCATGTGTCACAATTGTCTTGTATCCTGTGTGGGAAGCGATATCCTCTTATGCACTCACTCTACTGGTGTCATCTAAACCAATATCCCATACACTATACCTATCCCAAAAATTAAGGGATGCATCCATGTCACTATCGGTTGGTCCTTGGACTATGTCTCCCATTAACACATTTGCAACTACAACCATAGCCATTAATGGCCACTCCACAAGAAATGAATCATAACCTCCATACTTCCTATCATGTATAGAGCCAACCATCTCCAATTCATTTCTCTCCTCTCATACCTGTAAATATAAATGAGGCTCCTCTGTCGTATCAAAAATACTATTGTCCTCCTCATGCATCTTGCCTATCATAAATGTTTGGATTCTAATTGTAGATGATGAAAAGTATACCAACTCCAACACACCACACAACTTGTCCACATGCATATTGGATTCCTGAATATCCATCTGAGTGTTGTTCAAGGAACCTATGGTAAGCATAGGCTCATAAGTGAGCTTCTCCACTTCCTATTCAATTTCCTACACACATAAATCCTTAGAATTCATCTCAACATCCAAAGTAAAATCACCCAATATCCAATCTTTGTCATGTCTAGGTGCTAACACACCCAAATCCTCACAAGCACCACTACTAAGGTGAGACGGCGAATCCTTAGCATTGGCTGATTGGATAACCACATCGCATATACTATCATCATGTCCATCAATCTGACCATTAGATATGTTGTTGTCACTAGACTCACAAGATAGCTCTAAGGATACCTCCTCATCATGTACTATCAACTCCATATCAAGCTCTCAATCAACCTGTACTTCGTTCTCGTCTTTCTCCACTCCCCACACTATTATTTTAAGGAGATCCTCATCCAAATCCTTGGTATGACTTTAGAAACTTGATGGTGTAATAGTATTGAAAGGACAATGCTGCACATAGCTCATCACCTCAGTTTAGATATTCCTAATATCGAGGCAAGTGTTGAAGTGTTGCTAACCTCACCAAATTTTTAGCCAATATATTTCTCATTGTCTTCATGTTTTCACAAGCTGGAAAAAAACCTATACTCTAGCATGCACTTAACCTAAAATTGAAATGAAATGATATGCACCTCACCAGAATCGACATGCACTAGAATGCACTTATATGCCTTGACATGCACTGAAATTCATTGACATGTACAACATTAGAACTAAAATACACTACCATGATATGACATGCACTAACATGCATCAACACACACTAAAATGCACCTTTATTCAATATGCTATGTGCCCACAACTGGAAAGGATCATGCTCTGATACCATTGTAACATACCAAATAATTGTACTTTGAAGTTGTGTAGGGTTTGTTTGCATATTTGGTATTTTACTCAAGTGTTTGATGTATAATTTAGCCAATAATATGTTTGCATGAATAATAATAATGTTGCATGCCCCAAGTAAAACAAATAATTAGATCTATAAGATAATCAAGCTCAAAATCAATCCATGGACATACCGAATAATTGTACTAGAGTTGTGTGATATCATAGAGAAGACATGCATTCCATGCAAGAGATCTAATGTAGAAGGTAGTAGTAGATCCAATAAAAATTCTCCCATGCACGGTCTCATGTCCAAGTTTGGCCTCATATCAATAATAAAAGATCCAAAAAACTAACATGAATCCCCATAAATTGCAAAGAGGCCCAATATGATTCACCCAGTGTGAGAGATGAGTAATAGGGATCAGAATGATCGAATCTATGTGTCCCAGTAATGTAGTCAGGAGAATGCATCCTCAATCATTTAGATTAGAAGAATGTGACCTATGAAAATAAATAAGGAAGTACACCCTCTTTGGAATGAATAATCCAAGTCCCCTTGTGAGATAGAGACAAAAGACACCTACAGTGAAAACAAAACAACACGCATTCTGAATTGCTCTAAATAATTCACCCTCAAATGATCAAGTGGTTTTTCCCCTCATAAATTTAATATGAAACCGTAGATTCTCTTGAATCCCTACAAAGAATGATGAATAAATTGGTGTCTTGAAGTCTAGTGATAGATCTGGATGATCTATCTTGAAAATTGGATAGGATGGATAGATTTCACCATCAAACCTGATGTTAGCTAAGCAAACTCACCCTCAACCCTAAAGAAGTTTAGAGTGCTCTCAAATCAAATTTCAAAAGTGAACAATAAGAATGCATATCTACCCATTTTCTTTTTCTTCTTTTATTGCTATTTTTCAACCTTTGCATGTCACATGCAACTTTACTTACACATGCATGCAATTTTAATTAAACATTCCACATGCATTTTGAATTATGCATTGCATGTTGCTCATGTCACTTGATACTTCTTAATTTTTCCCATTTTTCACTAATCACTTCATATCATTGCTAATAATGTGCTTTTATCCCCATGTGGCATCAATCATTAGTTAATTCCTCAGCTCGTAAAAAGAAAGACATTACAAAGGTTCATAGAGTTTAATAGTTTCCACATTCACAACTAAGTAAATGTTCTTATATCGGGGTAGACTATGTATGTAGGAATTATCCCTCACCTTCTCTAGTAATTAAAAAGGAACATATTGTAATTCCCTGATATTCTTACCAAGACCATGCAATATGCCCGTATTCAAGTGCAACCAAACTTTGTCTCCCACCTTGAATGTTTTCTCAACCTTGTGTTGGTCATGTAGACTTGCCTTTTACTTTTCTTGCAACCTATTCAGTGCCTCATGTACTTGTAAATGAATCTACCTAATATTATTAATGAATTTTTCATCTCTTAATGCTTCACATATTGTTCCTTCCCTCACTCCCAATTGTTGTCGATAAACAACATCTAGAGGTGAAGGTGGAGGGTATCCAAAACAAGTTTCAAAAGGTGAATTTCCACTGGAAGTGTGAGTATTCATATGCTTATGATTGTAAACCCTCAAAATCTACACCAAAGTCCTATTGAATAAGGTTTTCCCATATATTTGTAGAAGGAATGTTGTAGATCTCTTCAACTTTTTGTCCATCTCCTCCCAAAGTGTAGTCCAAAATGTATTGAGAAATCTAATATCCATGTCTAATATAAAGCTCCTTGGTATCCAAAAGTGCACCCAAACCTATGCATAGAACACATTTGTTTCTTCTTATCTTTTTCATGTCTTTTTACAAGGCATAAGAATGTGCCTCTTACTGGATATGTCAACTACCACAAATAAATATTCATGTTCTTTCCTAGTGCTTGGAAGACCACCCACAAACTCCATGGAAATGCTTTGACATGGTCTCATAGGAATAGGTAATTGATGGTATATACCTTGCTTCCTATAATTGGGATTCATTTTACAACAATATATGCATCCTTTGATCAACCAAGCTACATATTATTGCATTCTAGGCCAATAAACATACCTTTGTAAGTTTGCATCTATCCTACCAACACCAAAATTCCCTACAACTTTGGAGGTGTGATCCTCCCTCATGAATTGCACTCTCTCACATTTAGGAATACCGTAGATTTTATGTATTGTAGAGTAACTCATCTTGGATATGATAGTCATCCTTTCCATCAACTTCTTCTAAAATACCTCCTTTAAATCCTCATATTGTGCATATTCCTCCTTGTATTCATCATTAGTGAAAGAATCCATATGTGGTACAGCATGAGTGGGCCTAATGGTTAAGAGCATGTGTTTCCTCTTAGGAGGTCACGGGTTCAAATCCAGAGGGGGGTAGTGTATGTACACCTTTGTATACTTTAGCAGTTAAATCGCTGCGCAGAGGGGAGTCCCTTGCCCCACAAACAAGGGGGTCTCATACACCAATTTGGTGTCTCGCTTGGCGGTGACCTTAAAAATAGATTATTATTATTATTATTATAAGAGTACCCAAAGCTATGATCTTGGTTGTATGTGACCTTGACAACATGTATGCTAGATTGTTTATGTTTCCCTTTTTATATTTCATGATTAGAAGGAACTCCTATAGAAATACCATCCACTTGTAGAGTTGTTTTTGTTGTATCTTACTCTAGTCCTACAAATACTACAGTGTCTGGTGATGAGTGGGAATGATGGTCTCCTTTACCATTAGATCGTGATTCCACTTCTTATCCATTTGAACCAAGTCATCAAGTTCATTAATGTAGGGTATTTATGATTCCTCCATGGAAAATTTTAGAATGATAGCATACTGACCTCCTTCCTTGCATCAAAACCACTCCCATAGAAAACCCACTTTCAGCTTTCTCCAATTTGAAAGGATTCTACAAATTAGGCAATGCAGAAGTTGGTTCCTAGATAATATTTCACTTGATATTTTCAAAGGATTTATGTT
>LPNX011119389.1:1147551-1163952 GCA_001517045.1 Pseudotsuga menziesii | reverse complement strand
TAATAAAATAATAGTTAAAATAATAAAATAATAGTTATTAATTTTGGAGGAAGAATGAAAAAAACTACTTTTTTGTTCGTATTTTTGACATATATCCCTGTGGTTTTACTCAAATTCCGAGAGGGAGAGCTCGTTGGATGCGGAATTTATTTCCGCATCCAACGAGTACCCACACTGCATACTTTCAACAGACCCTGCTAACCCAAAAATAAGAAATACCTGAAAAATGTGATGATGACATCATCATCACGTTTTTTCAGGTATTTCTTATTTTTGGGGTAGCATGATCCATCAAAAGTATGCAGTGTGGATACTCGTTGGATGCAGAATTAAATTCGGCATCCAACGAGCTATCCCGCTCGGAATTTGAGTAAAAACACAGGGAGATATGTCAAAAATACAAACAAAAAAAGTAGTTTTCTTTTATGACAAATATGTCAATTCGACCATTATGGTTGACTCATTTTATTGAAATTCTATTGGTTCCTGAATTCCAACTCACAAAATTTATTGTTGGCGCATTTTCTTATAAGGCCCATTTTAGACCCCAAATTTCCTCTAATGTTCTCCTCCATTAATCACATACCCCAAATACACTAAGGACTACTAATATAACTCACATTCCTTGAGTGTTATAGTGTCTTTTTCCACAGTTTATCCTCATACACTATATTGGTTCATCTTATCCATGTCCCTTGTTGCAGACACCCTTTATGCCTTTGTTCCATCATGGACACTTAGTATATTGAGGAAATTTCTTTAAAAAACCATCTTTCCCAAGACATACACGAATTTCCTATGTCAAACCCGTGTATTCACCACGAATATGTGATTTTCGTGTCTATAGATTGCGTATGTGTATGCATGAGGGTAAAATAAAAAATTATTTTTCAGGTTATTGTCAACTCAAGACCGTTCCCTAATTCCCAGAAACCCATAAATAACTTCCCATAACTTCCTAAACTACTCCTCACAAACAATAAAAAGAGCATAGAAAGAAGAAATTGAGGTTACAAACTTTGTTTTTCCTAGAGGAGACTCTCTGATTGTACAACCCCTTTGATCCCAATCTGCAACATCCCTCTCTTTTATGTGGAATCCTTGTTTTCCACCATGTTTCCCACTATTTTATTATGCTAGAGATTTATATTGAATCCCTTGGTAATATTTTGTGATAAAACCTTGAGTTGGAGTGCCAATAGTAGCTTGGGAGAAAGAACCCATGAATTGGTTTTAGAACAACATCACTTTAGGTTCATTCATTCCCTTTAATTTGTTGTTACTTTTAAATATAAATGGACTGTTTTTTCTTGTCCCATTTACAACATTCATTTGAAATAAATTCTTGATAATATGAATGTTGGTTCATTTGGAATTGGAAGTATTTAGTTTGTGCATGAATGTTTCCATAGTGTTCATTCATTGTGTGCAAGCTTATGGATTTGCATAGTGTAGAAATTTAGAAGTGACCAACGTGTTTTGGGTGGACCCTCCATCCATCATCATGATCATTTGAATATATGATGCCATAGATTCGAATGATCCTGATGATTGGTGGAGGGTCCACCCAAAACGCGTCGGTCACTTCTAAATTTATACATAGTGAAAATCCATAAGCGTGCACACAATATTTAGTTTATGCAAGTTGTTTTACATTCATAATATTATGTAATTATCAAGAGACTTTCACTTTCTTTTGTCTCCATTTTAGGTATTGCATCCAAGAATTTAAATCAAGGATCAAATCTCAAGATTCATAAGGTTCGACTTCAAACATTGGAAACTAGGTGAGGCTTATGGTACCTTCTCTGCTAAATCGTTTGACTGAAAAGAAAGGAATTTATTTACTTGCAAAACTAGGGTTTATTAACTTTCCTCTATGCAAAAATTGCACCCAGCAGTGATTGGCGAATTATTTCCCATCAAAGAGAAACCCAAAAATGTTTTATGTCAAACATCATAAAATAATACATACGAAGGAAGAGCTACAAGGGAATATTAGGAAGCTTAAGCCACCCACTTTTGATGGTGAGCATAACAAGGGAGAATATGTTGAATATTGGTCACTGTGGATGATGAAGTATCTCTCGTTTCTTAGCTACTCCTTTAATATGGAAGTTAGAATCTCCCATTTACAATTTACAGGTAAAAGCTTATATTTCTTGGAATTATCTATTCCAAGTGAAGCATATTAGTGAAAAGAGGATCTGATGGAAGCAGTTCAAAAGACACTTTCAATAGAAATACCTAGTTCAACATTACTATGAGAAGAATATAGAGGAGTTCTTTGAAATCAAGTTGGGAAATATGATTATGGAAGAGTATGAAAGAATGTTTTTTTAATTGATTAGGTGTGTTTGGTTTCTCAAATAAGAGAAGCTAAATATATAGAGTTTCTTGAGTGGTTTTACATACATTCTATAGAGACAATGTTCATTTTGATGAAACCAAGACCCTTGAAGAGAATACTAAAAAATACAAATGACTGTATGATCAAAAAAAGGAAAAGAAAGTTGAGTGAAAATAAAATAAATAAACAACATTATTCATTATGAATGCAATGTAATATAAGGAAAATAACTAAATCATGACATATAAAGAATAATGATTGTTGTGTTAAAAAAAAAGAATATAGTAGAGATACATATTTATGTTGGTTGAAGTTGATGTGTACTTCTATAGCCAACCCAATGGAGGGTTATTCATATTCTTTGATGCTTAAATCCCATCCAAGTGATGTATGTGTAGGATCCAAAATGATGAAAGATAATATAAGATAAGATAAGATAATTTTATTAATGTCCACTAATGACCACAAAGTAGGTCAATGGGACTGTCAGTTACAGTGATATTTTGTGCATGTGGGAGGATCAAACAATCTCCCTTACAAGAAATACAATACAAGCAGTGAAACAGAAAGAAAGAATTAAAAGTGTACAAGGAAACCTGGGTTGTAGCATGGGAGATCTCTCACCCAGTTCCAACACTATAACCCTACACATGGGCGAAGGAGCTCAGGTGGACATGATCTAGGAGCCAAAACGACTGAGGAAGGTCTAGTACTCCTAACATCCAAGGTTGAACAAGGGAAATTGAGGGAAGTGCAATAGTGTCTGTTGCCATGAATAGGAGCTGGTAGGCACGGGGTGTCATTTGGAGTGATGTCAGTGAGGTTTGGAGGGTCCTGACCACCTCTAAGAGGGAGGTCTGTTACGGAGCTACTGCTGATATCTCGTGGGTCGAGAACCATCAACCTTTACTGACCTGGGAGCTGGATCAACATCAAGGTTAGTAGATCTCTTGGTGCCCCTAGAAGATAGTAGCATGCTGAAGAACGTCATGATCCGTTGTGTGCTATTTATTTTGGTGGGAGGCTGGAGGACCTATGCTTGAAGCGTGAGAGCCTCCTGAATATAAAGTGATAAAAAGATCTGATCGGTGTATCTAAAGAATGCAACTAGATTTTGAGGACCCCTAAACAAGCAATGGAAGTGTCCTCTGATCTCATAGTAAACAGGACATCTAAAGATAAAATGTCACTCAGTTTCCCCTTCCTATAGATGACATAGCTGGAATATACTATATGATCTATCAATCTAGCGGTCTTACTCTACCCGGAGTCTATGGGAACCTACTCTGAACTATCCAAGAGGGATCCGAGTAACATGCATTTGATGGAAAAATGTGTGCTAGGGTCGGATAATGAGCCCGTATCTGATCTCCAAGAAGTGTTCAGCATAAAATGTCATCTTTGGATGCAATCCTCCCAGAGGATTGATCCAAGTAACCTGGAAGAACTGCGTGTAAATATCCTCTATGATGATCTTATTTAAGTCTTGTCGGGTAGGTAGAAGGTGATCAGGGGAATCCAAGGAGTATTGGAATGGGGGGAGATAATCTAACTGCATCCCCACTAAAGCAAGAAGGCTCAATACACCTATGAGCCAACACTTGGCCCTGTCTGAATGGGTATCACGAGCAATGGTCTTAGCAGAGCAATAAGCTAGATAAGGGTACTTGTCTCGACCTTTTGACGAGTTGGCGAACCCCCAGATCCGATGCAGGAAGGAGTCTAATCTGCAAACTGTCTCGAGACAAAAGGGATGGGATCCAAACTCCGCTAGGATGATGTGATGCGGCACTGTTTGCTTACATTTGATGATACGCAGAAGAAGAAGGATATGGACTCTTTCAGTTGATGCCCAATCCGAATCAAGTAGAGGTGGTCCCCAAATTTCTGATCCATATAAAATAGTGGGACACATCAAGGTATATAGCAGGTCCATCTTGGATGAGATATCCCGGAAGTGGTGATGAAAACATTGTCTCTAAAGAAGGGCTAGAAACCCGTACCCCTTGTTAATTCGAGGTTGGAGAGTTGGTCGTAGACTGAAGCGGGGACTAGAAAAATGTACTCCCAAGTAAGTATAAGTACTGGTAATCTCGATTTCCTCCCCTTTGAATAAGAAATGAAAGTCTGAGGTTTTCTTTACCCCATTGAAGATCATAAACCTTTTTTTTTATCAAATTGATAGTCAGCTTCTAGAGTTCAAAGAACATGGCTAAGGCATCAAGCTGTCTCTACAAACCTTCCGAGGAAGAATATAGGAGTACTATATCATCAGTGAAAAGCAGGATAGATATTAGAACCTGGTGGAGGAGGCACCCATCTACTTCCCAGGTGTTCCCATGGAGGAAGTCTCCAACTCATCTATGCAAATTCCAAACAAGGTGGGGGAAAGTGGGAAACCTTGTTTCACCCCGATGGTGCTACGGATGAACTCAGATAACCCTTGAGTTGTGCGAAGGTGGCCACGAATAGACTCGTAGAGGCACATAATAGTTCTCAACAATATTGTCGATATGCCAATGTCTCTGAGTCGCTGCAATAAATCCTCTCTCGAAACTGATTCAAAGGCTTTCTGGAAGTCTACAAAGAAGCAGTATACTTTCGAGGAATGATGGTGTGCCTCCTCAATCATGGCTCGGAGAGTAAAAATGTGGTCGATAGTCTGATGTGTTGGTTTGAACCTTGATTGACCTCGGGCTTTAATATTTCTCTGTTAAAAATTGTTGGAAAGCTTCATATGGAGAACAACGGCATAAATTTTTTAGAATGTGTGGTCTACCATGATCATTCTGTAGTTTTTGGGGTCAAAAGTGGCTCCTAACTTGTGGATCGAATGGATTATATGATGAGACCAAACCGGTGGAAATCCTTCATGCACCACATGATTGAAGAGATAAGCCAAGTAGTCAACCAGAACTTGGAGACCATGCTTGAAGAACTCTGCTTGGTATCCTTCCTCGTATGTTGATTTGTTGCTGCTCATTGCCCAGATGGCTTTTGCGACATCGTTGTTAGTGAATAGGTTCCAGGAGGAAGGGGGGGAAGCAACATGAATTTTGGCCTGGCTGGGAATGTCATAGATCTTGGAGGTGTGGGAGAACATGGAATCAGGGTCAAGTTCAGGTGATAGAGGGGAGAGCTGGGAGAGGATGGTACGCCAAAAATGTTTGGGGGAATGGGAAAGGAGGGCTGAGGGTTCTCGTATTCTCTAGGAGACAAAATGTCATTTTTTGCGACGAAGGAGATGGCATTAAGATCTTTGAATGTCGGGATAAGTAGAGCGGGAGTGGAGGAAGGAATAGCGGAGTTCTCGGTGAAGGGTTTTTCATTCCTCGTCGTACCATTTGTTCATGGGGAAAGATCCAGGTTTAGGGGTGGTAAAGGAGGTACAAGTGGAGTGGGGGAAGGAGTTAAGTGATGCCTCCCATATTGTGGATGAGAGACATTGGTACTTGGAATAGGCCGAATCGAGTGAGGATAAATGGGCTTCAGGAGGAAGAGTCTGGAGAATATTTGATAGGAAGATGTCAGGATTTCCTTCGTCGAAACAAAAGGTGGTCCAAAGTGGGGAGGGGTGGATCTTCGGGGAGAGTGGGGTTGGAAGGGGAGGGTCAACTTGGAGGGAGAGATAAAGAAGTGCGTGGTCATCTATGGGGATGGGGGAGATAGAGAGGTCTTGAATGAAAGAGAGTAATTTCTGGCTGGCTAGAACATATTCCACCACACTAGCCCTGCCTCCATGTGGTCGACATGTGAAAAAGCAAGAGTCCAAGAAGCAAGGGAGGTCATTCAGGATATGCAACTTGTGGGATTCCCCTAATTGTGGGAGATTTTTTCCATATGATGTAGTGGGACCCATGGCATCTTCTCAAGTCAGGTGAATACCTACTGTGATTGGTTCGAGTCCTTCGGTACATAACACATCTTCAGATTGGTCATGGAGAGGAACCTGGAGGTCTCTAGTGCGAGAATTAAAGTCCCCCATAAGTATAACCTCCCCATCAGCCGAGTATTGAGTGATGCCCGTATACAGGTATATAAAAGGGTCCTCATTCGCTCCATTGTGAATGGAAAATGTTGAGGACACGGGTGGAAAGTAGCAAACTACAAAGTAGACATGTCTTAGGGGGGAGATCTTGGCCTTGACCCAAATCCATATGAATCTAGTGTACTCATCTGGGGCCATCAAGGAGACCCTCTTCTGGAGAGAATCTCTAACTAGGAAAGAAAATCCTCTTGATCCCCTGACTCGACCAGAGCTCCTTGTTTCCTGTCTACAGACTAAGAACCAGTGGTAACCTATGATGTCCAAGATAGGCTGCACAGGGCTCGCATGAGTCTCGGTCATGAGGAGGATATCAGCCGATGCGAGTGCATCATACAGAAGACCTAGAGATGACCATAAAGACCCATTTCTGTTCCAGTAGTGCACAGTGATGCTTGTGCCCTTACGTCTCTCCATTTGACCTCATCATTTAGAGATTCTTGTTCGGGGGATCCATCCCAAGGGGAAGGAGTATCGAATAACCGCTTGAAGATTTTTGATAACCACCCATTTTCCTGCTTTTCTTGCTGATGCGACCTGTTCCCTGGACTATTTAAGCTCAACAACCTATGCTTTGGTGAGGTCCTCATCAAGGAATATCCTGTTGGGGAGTGAGAAAATTTTTAGTTTAGCTCTAAGGGAACATAGCCTATTTGTTTCATTACAGAATCTAATAAAGAGGGTGGAGTCGTGGCCCACCCAAGCTTTGTCCAAGGTTATATCCAATATGCCGATGGTATCCCGCAGGAATCCGACTCCTACCTACATAGGGTCTGAAGAAGGAAGAGGTTGAGTGAGACCTCTTACTTTCAGGTTCAATTCCCTTTCTCGTTTGGTCCATTCTTCGACTAGTTTGGATTAAACAACCTCCTCGACTGCTGTGAAAAGGGGAGTATTTTTGTCTTTCCCTCGAACTACTTGTTCCCATGAGTTAATGTGCGACTCTATTTCCTGTTTAAAGGAGGCCTGTTGGGATTTGATTTCCTCTTGCCTGGTCTTGAGGTCCCAGATTTATGCGTGAAGTTCTTCATTTGGGGGGTGGGAAGACTATTGCTCTTTGCACTCTTGTATCATCTTCTTAAGGGAAAAATAATTAAGAGGCTCTTTCTCTCTTTATGTAGTAAATTTGATGTCACAATCTTGCTTTTATGGATATGGAGTGTGTTTTCAAAAAAACTTGAGGGTTTTATTTAAAGGATAGAATGTGGAAAAAAATTATATCTAGCTTGAATGTGAATAATCGTGGTCCCCCTTTCCATCGATGAATTAGTGGAAATATAGGTATTGGAGACCAAATCAAAGACAATTTTTGGAAATAATGGTTTGGTATTTATCGCTTTCGGCCACTATACCTTTTTGGGAGGTGAAAAACAATAAAGAGTAACGGAATTTAATTTTTGGGTACCTATCATAGTTTTTGAGGATTTTAATGCTACGGGGTTGCACTGATTTTTAGGGGAATTATACGCAATGATTGTTTATGGTCAACTTATGACTTTTGTTCAATTTTGGTCATATTACTGGGGTCATATGGTGACAAAGGTAATGGAAATGGGGATAATATCACTGTGGATGATGTATAATCATGATGATGCACATGAAAAAGTAGGTGAGAAAAAATAGGGTATTAATGATGGTCTTTGTATGATCTTCTCTCTCCACTTTGAACAAACTCAATTAATCAAAAGTATATTGACCAATATTTTGGGTCTCATTTTGTTGCATTATTTTTCCAACCAAATACAAATATTTTTGGCTTTGTTTTTAGTTATCCAACAATGTTAGTGTTTTATTTTTCATGGTTTTTTTTGTTGTTGCTGGCATTTGTGTAAAGGATCATAAGACTTGTACATAAGCCTCTTCAATTTTTATGTGAAAGACAATCTATTTTGGTATGAGAGGCTCGAGTTCCCTTTTATATTGAACTCTTGTTCTTGGTATCTAAGCATCTCCTTTCTTGTCTTCACGCACAACAACCTCCGTCATATGTTTTACATTGTGTGGTTTGTTGTGGGCACCTTTTCCTAAGAGTATGAGATCTCTCACCTTGGAGAACTAGTTGCTTTGGGTGTTACCCAAGGTAGTTGCACCTCATTTGTTAATGACACTTTTACATGGGAGGAGCCCATTTTCCATTAACATTAAACTTACACAATATTTTGAAAATAATTATAAAAAAAGCCTTGGATTTACACTCGTCCATGTGGTTTCCACATCACCCAATCAAATAATGTTATGTATAAGTTCCCTTTCCTCATAACATTGCAACCTCATCATGCCCTTAATACCATGTGAGCTTGTTTCCATCTACCAAATGGAAAAAATTCTATATTATAACGAAAAATAAATACTTTTTCCAAGTCACTAGTGCAATGTCACCATGCCACATCATCAATGCCATGTCAACCGCATATCACATGCCACTTGCCATGTCTATACCATGTCACTGCCACATGAATAGTTCAATCCCCTAACACATGGCACCATCTCATATTTCCACGTCTCACTTGTGGAGCACTTATCCCCACCCCTCCATTGGTGATTTGGAATTTCATAACATTTTTCAAACATGCATAAATTTTCCATCAAAATTCCATTATGGGTAGTATGTTTGTTTTAGATAGTTTTTGTTCTTTAGTGTTTCTATGTTTTATTTATGAAAATTACATTTGCATAATCCTATTATATTTCATTTTTATTAGAAAAATACCTCTAATCCTCATTTCTTAAAATTACAAAAGGAATAATGATTACATCTAGGAACAATTTTGTGTGCCATATGTTTTGAAGTGGATAATTTTTTATGACCTTTCTATATGAGAAGTAAAATTATATTTTTAGATTAATTTACATACATATTATTTATTCCTACCTCATGTGAGATCCTACTTTCCAATACTAATTATTTCTCTTATAACTCATGTCTGGAGGATTTACTAATAAGGGATTTTATTGGGTCCCGTTTTTAACATAAATTGCCCTCGTGGATGCCTTGAAAATAGGTGAATGTGACAATATATATGGATTGAATTATAATATTTAAGGTATTGAAAATCCTAATGCATCACGGATATAAGTGAATGCGACAATATAACTGACTTGAAGTTTAATATTTAAGGTACTGAAACTCCTAATTATGCATTTTGGACCAAATTGATGCAATTTTCATTAAACATAACTAGTTTTTAATCCACCAAGATGATAATAAAATGATTGATTTTAGTCCTCATGATTTTAGTTACATGAAGATAATTTTTTGAAGGTCACCAAACCCTGTAATCCTTCTCCTATTCCCGGATGTTAATAAAGGAGCCAAGCCAAAAGGAAACAAGTATTATGACCATTGTAATATTTGTGGGTTAGATGGTCATCAAGAGCCATGTCGCTTACATAAGATGTAATCTTTGAATTAGCGGTGAAAAAGAACAACCTTAATTAGTTGGATAACTATTATTCTCATTCCTAAAAAGGAAATGCTCTTTTATCTTTTGGTTTTTCTTTCAATGAATTATATTCGAGTTCTTCAAGTCTAGTATATTCTTTTTCTAGGAGCTTCTTATCATATGGGTAAGTATAAATCCATTTTTATGCTATAAATAAATATAAAACCAAACAAATTAATGTTTTTACTATAGTTCTATGTGTTGTAGAAATGAGAATGGTTCATCTCATTGATGCTCACTTTAATGACATACTATGTGATTCTTGTCTCTCAAGCAATCTTCCTTTTCTCTATCAAATCACTCATTCTAGGGTGAATCCATGAACATGGGTAACACTTTTTGGCAATGTGCACGAAGGGGGATGAGATCCCATGATCCTCGATCAATGGATTGAATAAAGGCTAAATCAAGGTAATTTGGTGAAATCCAAACCATTAATCGAGGGTTTATGTGGGTTAACGAAACCAATGATTGAGATCTATGACTAGATCGAACAAGGCTTAGAGCTCAACTAAGACCTGGATCTCAATTGATCTCCTTTACACACACAAAGATGTTTTGCTACCAAAATTTTGAAATTTTTGTTTAAATTTTATTTTACATCCTAATATACATAAAACAATGAATTAATTTTTATTTTATAAAATTTTATTGACCAACAATAGCTATGTTACCAAAATTTTAAATTTTTAGCTTAAATTTTATTTTTTGTTTCAATTATACCAACTGGTAGTGTTAGTGCTACAAATGTTTTTCCATGTGGTGTGACAACAAGAAGAAACACACGAAGGACTGAAAATTAGAAATCATGTGTTATTGCTCAAGACAAGACAATGAAAAATCAAGCAAACTACTGTACAAATATTAGTTGAGCGCAACAATCAACTCGTTTATCACTAGTGTTCAAATGAAATGACCCACGCCTAGGAAATTTAGTTCCAAATTAAAAGAACCATCTAAATCTGATATTATTATAAGATACATTAACGAATCATTAGAATGGAAATAGATAGGAACGAAATAACTTACATTTTCATTGCCATTTTATGTTACATGCACTTAAATTGGTGGGCTTGTAGTCAAATCACCTATACTATAACCTAATTCTATGGACCTTAGACCTATTCATACCTAGTTTGTATTTTATTTTATAATCTTCTTAAATAATGTTTGTTAATTACTATACTCTACCATAACTAAAAGGAAGTTAATAGGATAACCTAGTTTCTAGTATTTTATTAATTTATAAATAAGAAATGATAGGAGACATGAATGTGGGAGATAACCTGTATGCCAAAATTATGCTTTATAATCTGATCTTCCATGTATAATCAAATCTATGCAAAACAATATGGAAATTATGATGGTATGACTGTCCACATCGTGGCCCAAACATTTGAGTGAAATGGCGTTACATTCCCAAAAAGTATATACTATTATCTACATTAAATTCTATGTTAGTTTATTTGTCTTAATACATGACCAACTGAAGTGAAATGATAGATCATGTCCAATCAACCTAGGTTACAATTTCTAGGACAATATATATAACATTTATCCTAAAGTTATTATAACCCTTAAACCCTAATCCACTAACATACAACACCAAATGATAAACCTTTACAAACCCTTAATACCCAGCCCTACAAGGGAAAATTTTAAGGATCAATAATTTTCTTAAAGTGTAGAAACATTGGCGAATCTTATTAATTCTTAAATTTGCAATCATAAAATGTTTGGATTTTTATTTATTTTTAAATATTCAAACTTATAAGAACTTTTTATAGTTTTTGGACAATTTTTTGCGATTTTTAGAATAAAAAAAAATTATCCCATGGAATTTGGGCGAATCAATTTAGAAAAAATGGAAGATGGCGAATATTTTTTTGGAAAAAAACAACGAAAAACAACCCACGGGATAAATTTCACCCCTAAAATTTTTTGTGGACCCTATTTTACCCTTAATCAATAACCCATATAAACCCTACCTTTGACACCTAAACCATATAACCTTTATCTCAAAAAATATGATAATTCTTAAACCATATAACTCCCAAACCCTAACCTACATAGCTTGTATAAATCTTATCTTCAATATAAACACTAGAGATAACAACACATATCCCATATAAATATTAAAACTATAACCAACAACTCAAATATATCCTAAATCTTAATCAGTAATCACTTAAACACATTCTAATAAGCCATAGCCCCTAACCTTTGTAATACTAACACCTAATCTCTATAAACATTACCATTCTATCCCGTAACAATTGAATATCTAAACTACTATGAAGCATAACCGTATAACTCTTAATCCATTATCCATAAAACCTTTATAAGTGCTAAGATATATAACCATTAACATCTGTCATCCCTTAACCATATTCCTTACATATCCTATCTATACAATATTATGGCGTTAAACATAATTATATTAATACCTAACCTCTAAAATTATAAACTACTCTGAAACATATCCCTATGACACCAAATCTTTAACTTATACTACCCTTAACCCTTTACCATCCCTAATCCATATAACATATATAAGCCCTAACATATATAATCCTTAGCCTCTATTTTTCCTATTTCCTAATACTTATAAATCCCTACCCTTGAAATACCATAACTACTATAATACCTAATCTTGGATATTTATTATCACTAAAACCTTTTCTCTAATAACCCTTAACTAAACTCAATGTAATAACCATTGTAACCTCTCAATGTTATAACAATTGTAACCCTTCTAGATCCTAACATCATGAACACATAACCCTATAAAACTTAACCCATATACCCTTGACACATATAACCCTAAAAAATAACCCTTAACCCCTAACTTCTAACCACTACACCCCTATAGGGCCTCACCGTTATAACACCCTATCCCTTATAACCCTTAAATATTATCTTAACTGTTATAACCCATAACCCATCATCTTTAACCCCTCGTAACACATAACCAATATATATCCTAATTGCATGAACCCATAACTATAGAAAATTTAAACCATATACCCTTGGCACACATAACCTTAAAAAAAACCCTTAATCACAAAATTTTAAACACTACACCCTATCACCCTCTTACAGGGCCTCACCATTATAACACCCTATCCCTTATAAAGTTCATAAAATATTATCACCCCTATAGCCTCTAACACCCACTTCATAACCCCTTCTAACACATAACCCATATAATTTCTATAAAAATGATGTGTTAACGCATGTAGTCCCTTAACCCATAACTACTATAACCCATACCCTAAATAAATTTATAATTTATAAAACCATTAAAATATAACCTTTATTACACTATACCAATATAACCCATAATTCCTATAATGATTAACTATAGGCCATAGAAGAAGCCCTAGAGCATTGATTGGTTCAAATAGGGAGGGACTCCCAGAAGCAAGTGAGTGATTCAGTCAGTGAGTTACCAGGGATGTTTTTACTTGAATTAATAAAATATCGGAGAGTAGCCCAGCAGGCGAGGAACAACCAATGACGGGATGATTTTACAATTGAAAGCCACATTTAGCATCCTATCTAATTGAAGTCCCAAATAAAGTTGTTTAATATATAGTTGACTCATAATCAATTGCAGTTTTTTCAGAAAATGCAGATCCAACGTTCCTACATACTTAACAAACTTAATTGTTCCTAGGAGTGATGCAGATGCAAAGGTGGAGCTTGTTGATTCAGTGGAACCATAAGCAGCACCTGTCGAAGAAGCACCACTCCTATAATCTTTAAGACATACAACCCCAACACCAATAATCCTTGCGACTTATAACCCTTAATATATATAAGTTCTATATAACATGTAACTTGAACCCTTATATCCATGACAACCCCATATTCCTTACAACCCTTAATATTATCACCCCAATCAATCTTAACCCATATAACCTCTAATACTTACTCAGTAACTCCTCCTAACACGTAACCCATATAAACTCTATAAAAAACATTAACTCTTATCATCCCTTAACCCTAATAATTATTAGCTTAAAACCTCACCAAAATTCTAATATATAAAACTATTAACTTATAACCCAGATTAATTTACCAATATAACCCATAACCCCTATATGAAAATATAATCACGTCAGTTTGGTTTTAGGGTATTTAAAATAACCTATAGTTTGTATATAACCTAATTGTTTCAAATATAACTAATCATATTACTTTATAATATGGTTGTAATAGATTATCATTTGATTTGTAAATTTTTGTTTTATTATACCTTTCTTTTTGTAAATTTGTGTTATTGATGTTTTATAGTTTATTTTTATATAAATTAATAAAAATAATATAAATGAAAAAAGATAGTTTAGATTTATGCAATATTATAACTTAGTTTTCTTCTTTCATATTTCATCTTATTGTTTTAAATTTATTTTTATGCAGAAAATATTAAAGAAGACAAATACAAATTAAACTCAAAGAGAAATGTTTTATGTACATTTTATACTAATTTTGTATATCATTTTTTAATGTTAACCTAGGTTTTAAATATGGAAATCCTTGTTCAATCATAGATGTATTTAATGTTTTAAGTTTGAATTCACAAGTAAACACATATTTTTAATATATAAGTGTTTTTTTAGACTTTTTTGTCTAACTTGCAAAGTCCTCTAGTAGTCATGATTGTTTTGCATCTCCCTCACCATGGGGGAATGAGATTACATGGATCACCCTTATAAGATCACTGGAAAGTGCAATTGGTTCCGCAAAAATAATATCCATGTTATATCTCATGACACCCCCACCAATGATGTATGTTGATTTTAGAGAGTGTTTATTAGTTGATCCATTTATGTGAGATGTTGGGGCCATTGAGTAAGATTTGACATTGTGTTACCATAAGTAGGAGGAGAGAGGTATTCGAAAAACATAAATGTTATGTGGTGAAATCATGAATGAGAGGATGTAATGTGAAGAGTGCTCTATTTGAGATCCTTCCTAACCATGCAAGGGAGTAATAGCTTCAACTCAAAGAGGTTGATCTCGAGGATACAACACAATTTGTATATGATAGTTTTAGTGGAGTGTGGGGCACATCCCCCCACCATGATGAGGTTCAATTATATTTTTCAACACATATATATACTGATTTTTTTGTTGCACGTGTATCCTAACTGTACCAGCACACCATCATAGTTTTATGGTTCCTCTACGAGATGCATTAATGATCATCCTAGGGATTGTGGAGACCCTACTTCCATACAAATCCTCCAAGATTGGTACTATTTCCGAGGAGGACCATCATTTTACCAGGAGTTGGAAGAGACATCATAACTTGGATTTGAGGTGAGGAGTGCAATGTCGGATACCATGTACACCGTGTTGGATAGTGTTTGATCAATTTCTTTAGTTGGGGAGAGATATAGACCACCCTATATTTTTGGAGAGTCCTATTTGTACTAGGTGAGCTATGAGACACTTTCATTTCCATGACATGACTAGTTATTGAAATACACTATCTATTCATGGGATGCATATTTTCATTTTTATGAGAGATACAAGAAATATCATAGAGTTGAGGTATAGTTTTGTGCATTATAATATGCATAATTCAACTTAATTAGACATTTTTTATTGCCTTGATACATGTGGAATCAACACATTAATAAGTACACATTTGTGTTTATAGCGTCCATATGTCTACATTATTGGATGGCCTTTACAGTAGTGAATGATCAGTTTCTCTTTTGCATGTGACAAATGGGGGAAACTCATTTAGTGTATGATTGAACTGTAAGAGTTTCAATTGATATAAATTATGTATGTGCTTAGATATTTACAATTGTTTATTTCACCCTCTCTTCACTTGTCCACTCTTCATATGGATAGAGGAAAGGGTGTTGTTGATTTCCTTGATCTCATGCCTAAGTCTAGGCACATACCTGAGTCTAAATCTCCACTTATAGTCCAGGGCCAAGTTGATGATGTACAATCCATACCTCAATACAATCAAATTCAAGTTAAATGCATTAATTTTTGAGACAATGATTATACTATGTATTTACTCATTTGAGTGTCACTACTACATTTGGTGTCCAAATTCGATGCTCAATCTATGGTTTAAAGTAGGTTAAGCATTGAACACCAATTTCCCTCTTGTTGACTACATGTCAAATACATAGTGTCAATTTGTCACCATGCAAATTTCAAATAACTGACATAAAAGAAAGTATAATTTGAATATATTAAATCCATTTGGATATCACTTTTTTGATATTTAATCCATGTGTGGTTGACATCTTCAATACTAGACTGCAAAATTGAACAAACAAACAAAAAAATTGTCTCTTAGGTGGTAGGTAGTCAATGTTTAAGCGATACTTAAAACATCGCTTAAGTGAAGTCCCACTAACGTTGCTTAATTTACGTTCAATGAGCATGTTGTACCATCGATGTCTAGTCGATGTCATAGACATCACATAAGATATGTATAGTTGTTTCCTTCCCTTTGCATTCAATTCTTAGGACGTTGTGTAAGTGATGTATCATGGCCATGAATGAATAAAAAATATAATGTTTGG
>LPNX011119389.1:1119180-1143852 GCA_001517045.1 Pseudotsuga menziesii | reverse complement strand
TATCCTTCCCCTTTTGAAATGATTTGTCCTCAAAGCATATTTATGGAAAAGACTGTCTCTTGTTCTTTCTCGTAATGATTTCTCATGATCTTCTATACTTGTTCATCTGATAGTTGATGATACAAGATAATTTGGTCTCTTAAGCACTAAGCAAATTTGTCGAATTGTGTTAGGGTTTTACCACTCTAATTCAATTTTCTACAAAACAATGTGGTAGTAACACCCATGATTTCAAAAATGATAAAATTTCACACTTGAGATTCTTTCCAATATAGTATATTTTTTATGTGTCTTCCCATATTGAATTTGTCTTCAATTAATTCAACGATGACCCATATAATTAGGATGATGATAAGGAATCCTTGTATCTTAATTCATGCTTTTGGAACCTATCTTTTGATACATCTAGTGATTTACTGGTTGATAAAATTTTGATTGGATTTGTATTGGTTCCTTTATCCAATGTCTCGATTTTTACATCTAAAGAATTTTGTATTTCAACAGGGTCCATCATTGTTTCTTTATCAATCATTGGTTATTTGTTGATAAGTTGCTCTAGTTTTCCCTGTAGCGACTTCTTATAATTCTTTAGCTTATTGATTTGGATAAGTAAACTTTGATTATGAAACCTTAAGCATGAAAGTCCTTCATCCTTCTCTTGTTTGTCGACTTTATCCTTAAAGTCTTGATTTCTTGACTGCTCAAATTTTAATCTTGTGATCTATTCAGAAAACTATTAGAGCATATTTACCTTCTCCTTAGCATTAATCCGTCACTTAGGGACTTCATATCTTAGTATCATGATCCTAATGGTCTAATTTTGACTGAATTTGACCAAGTAAGCCATGGGAGTGATTCATCCCTAGATTTAAGGGGGGAATTATCTATTTTAAGCCGATGACAACCCATTCCTTGAATTAAGGTCATTTTCTTGATTTTAGGGTCCTAACTTACATGTTTGAGTTCCTAGAACCTAATTTCATGAATCAAGAAAGGGTAGTTCCCTCCTTCACTATTTTTAGTTATCTCATGTCATGCATGATTTATGCATGGATTAGGTCCCTAATTTTAGAAAATTAAGTCTCCACTTGTTGTCTTAGGTTAACTATGAGCTAGTTAACTCATCCTTGAGAGATTGCATGGCTAACTGAGACATCCAAGATTTAAGTTAAACCCAACTAAGTCTTCATGCAACAATATACAATTCAAATGGTCTTCTTTAGGAATTTGAATTGCCTATATGTACAAGATTAATCATTCTTTTAATTATTGAATAATCGTTCAGGGTTTTCTTTCTCTTCACTCTATCCTTTCTTTTTACTTTATAAAAGCGCTAAGTGTATTTTTTTTCATTAGATTTCTAGATCTAGTTGCGATCTCTTGCAGGTTATCATCGGATTTTACATGGTATTACACGTTAAGAGAAGTCACAAAAAATAACATGGATTATCCCTAACATGTTATTTTTACTCCATTCAATTACTATGAGTGGAAGTCTGATGCCATTATTCTCTTTACCAGTAAGGGTCTTCATAGGATTATTATGTGAAAAGAAACTAAACCTAATTTTGCAGTGCAAAAAGCAAGGTGGTTTAATAGGATGGATGAGGTGTTTGGGATGTTGCAACTTTCAGTTTCTCCAAATATTCAATTTCATATCAAATATGCTTCAATATCGAATTAAGTATGGACCATATTAGAAGATCTTTACGAAAAGAAGGATATGATGTGGGGATACAAATTCAAGAACACACACATTGTTTTGAGCATAGGTAACATCGACAATATTCATTACTTTTTTCACTCTATTTAAAACCTTGTTGTTGCAACTCAAGTTGTGTGGGATTGAAAATAAAAAAGGATAAACTTATACTCTTTATCCTCTCAAAATGGGTCCATAATTCACAATGTATGTATATTCATTCCATACTACAAATCTAGATATGGGAAATACATGGAAGATGTGAAAGTTGGATGATTTTGTTGTTACACTTTCTCAAGAATAGGATAAGATAATTCAAGTGGGTTCCTTCAAGTTCTTAAAGTCCCATGCCCTTGCAACAAATGAGGGGGATAAGACATACAACTAGATAGAAAAGAAAATTTGAGGAAAGGAGGAGAAAAATCCTAGATTTAATTAGGAAAACTCCTCTAAGGATTGGAAGATCACGAAGGACAAAATCATATGTAGTTATTGTAAGAAATACAATCATAAATAACATTAGTGTATGAGGAAAGAGAATGATCAACTGAGACATCTTATTTTGCAAGGAAATATCAAGATGTCTAACCATCTCAAGAACTCAATTGAGAATTTTGAAAAACCACAAGCTACAAGACATACACTTGTTACTATATTTTCCAAACCACTAGACCTTGTGTTCTTGAATCATATGTTTTAAATCAAATATTCCTTGCATCAATGCAAAAACCCTACCATCTTAGGAGATGCCCTAATTCAAATCATCCATTAAGCTCAGGAAGAACCTTATACAGATCCAGATGAAGAAGTAGTTGGCATTAATGAACAAGTGATCATCGGATGTTTACATGGCATTGGAGAACTTACTATATATCAAGCTCTTGGAGATGATGCACTGGTCCAAATCAACCATTCAATTCAGGGAGAAACTACTACAGATCAAGTTCTTATTGATGAATATCTCATTAATGTCTCTTCAATTACCTCAGGTAATATTTCATATTTGCATGTAGAAGTTGTTGACATTGATGAAAAAGTTGTTATAGATCCAACAGCCAAACCACATTGGGTACAACATACTCTTCATGCAATAGGTGATCTAATTGTCTATCCAATAGATACAAGGTGTACCCACTCACATTCTCAAAGTGTGCCTCATACACTCCTTGATACAGAGTCTTTGATGACATCCACAGTTACATGGTTAGTACAGGATATCCACAATCATTTTCAAAAGCTACAGAAAATCGACATTTGAATGCTACCATGGAGAAAGAGCATCAATCTCTAATGAAGAACCAACCTTGGTAGCTAGATCCCCTAACCCCTGGTAGGAAACTTGCATGGAGCAAGTGGAAGCATCAATCAAAGTTGGAAACATATGAACATGAGAGTAATTATGGCTAAATATGACTTCCAAATTCCACTCAACACTATCCTTTTTTTACTGGGTTTTCCCTCTTTTCCCACTTTTAGAGTATATTTTTGTATGTACTTGGGTACCTAACATGGCTACAAATTGTCATGACCCATTTTTTTAATGCACTATTTTTACCAAGTTAGGCATATGGGGTGGTGTTAGAACATATTTACTTTCTCCTTAGCATTAATCTCTCAGTTAGGGGACATTAGACTTTGATCTCATGATCATATGGTCCAATTTTGACTAAATTTGACCAAGTGAGCCATGGGAGTGCTTCATCCCTAGATTTAAGGGAGAAATCAACTATGTTTAGCTAATGAGAGTGGAATCCATGAATTTAGGGTCTTTTCCCTAATTTTGGGGTCCTGAATTATACGTTTCAGTTTGTAGAACCTAATTCCATGAATCAAGAAAGGGTAGTGCCCTCCTTCACTATTTTTAGCTATTTCCAATCATGTATGATTTATGCATGCATTAGATCCCTATTTTTTGGAAATTAAACATTTGTTTGTCATCCTAGGTTAGTTACGAGCTATTTAACTCATCCTTGAAAGATTGCATGGCTAACTAGGGCATCTGAGCTCTAAGTTAATTCCAACTAGGTCTTCAGGCATCATAGTACAATTTGAATTGTCCACACATAGAAGATTATTCATTCTTTGAATGATTGAATAGATTGTTTTGATCTAATATTTTTTCTCTTCACTCTCTCCTTTATTTTTCCTTTTATAAAACTACTAAGTGTATTGGTGTTCATTAGAGTTCTAGATTGAGTTGTGATATCTTTGCAGGTGATCATAAAATTTTACAGTAACCTCTGATTAAGGTTCCTTATGCTAGAACCTTATTCATCTTTAATGATAATTCCTTCCCGAAATCTTGATTCTTTATTCCAACCTTTGAATGCACTACTTCTTATCCTTTGACTTCTCGATTTCTTCAAGGAGCGTTTTTTATGATTTTTAAGCAAGAAATTTCGGTCTTTTTCAACAATAAACTTGCCAAATTCTTTTTGTCAATCCTAAAATTTTTGTATTGAGTTCTTCCTACCTTGAAGGATCACTTCTAGTACATCCTTTGGGTCTTCTAATGAGGGTACTATTAAACATGACTTCATTGTAACATCATGCAATTTTTTTTCTTCCTATAGAAAAAATGTCAAAAACATTTTCTGTGTTGAAATTGTAAGTACCCAATATATCTATCCAAGTTGAACATGGAATTATGTCAACAACATTTGATATATCTATATATATACCATTGAATTGAACTATACAGTTATAACCATCAATTGTTAGTTCTAAGTCCTTAATTTCATAATGTTCATGGCTAAAAGTGTTGTTTTCCATGATTATACTTGTTTCTAGAACTAATAACTGATTAGCCAAGTTGATGTTAACGTGAATTTTATTCTCATATGGACTAATAACAATGCTAATGTCATTCCCTTTCATAATCCCTTATATTTTAATAAAACCATGGTGATTTTTATAAATGTATTAAGAAATTTTCATTTCTTTCATTTATAGGCTCCATTTTATTTCTAGTGAAAGTATATTACGATACCGAACTTATATATTCCTTTCAAAATCTTCCTAGATATACCTTACTTAAATAATTAAGACTTGGCACTTATTTCAAGTGTGAACTTCTTATGATCTTTTAATAAATTGCTCGAGAATGGGACCTAGTGACCCTTATTTTTCCTTGAGAAAGCTACTTTATGATAACCCTTATATCTTTTGGATTCTGATTTAAAACCTTTAATGTAAATATATATAACAATGAACAATAATAATCCCTCAATTAAGTGACAAGGAGGCAAGGGTCGCTCAAGGGTCGATGCTAAGGTGGAGATGCCAACTTAGAGTGTTGTACGCAAGGTCATAGGTGCAAATGACGAGGAAAATGAGGAAAGTGACTTGCACCCTCTGCAAGAGCTTGATTTATATCTATGATTTGGCTTAATTATCCAAGTATGCATGGCTATTGCTTTGGTGTTGCTATCTATTATATATGTAAGGAAGGTCTAATTGGAATTCAACTAATTAAACTCCCTACTTGGGGGTGTAGCCTAATGGGAGGAGGTACCCGGTATCGTTGGCTACAGGGTATAAGTTACCTGAAGTAGATGTCGTCTACTAACTGTTGCTAATTATGCCACTGTCTTATGTTGAATCCTCACACAAATAGATTTTTATTATCATGGTAAATAGTACCTACTAGCCAGGATCCTTGCCAATGCCAAGTGTCTTTGGATCATGGTATATGCCACCCTCTTAGGAATTAATGCACATAACTAGGTCAACATGATCAACACCATTGGTGTAAATGCATGTAGGGGTGTTTCCACAATGGACTTCCTTGGTGAATTGATGGGTTGGATAACATATCAACCTATGATGACAAGTATAATGAGAATGAATCCTTTAAGATGTTATAGGATGGAGTTGTTCCAACATGAGTTTGATTTTGATAAGTCCAGGTTTTGTGGTAATTGCTTGTTATTATTTCTTTTGAGTTATTTCCTTCGTTTGAAATTGGGGCATTTATAGTGAACTGACATTGCTGCCTATTAACGAAGATATTGTGGTAATATCCAGGCGGGGCTTCAAATTTTCTCGTATCCTTCCATAACATTTGTTGGCACCTAATATCCTAGGCAATACCTTATCTTTGGTTCCTAATAGCATGACAGGACAATGCCATCGACCTCCAATTATACAAGAGGTCGCAATTGAGATAGAGAATCCTAGTCCATATCCAATAAGAGATCTCTCAAGTAAAGGACTAGGTGAATATGGAACACAGTTTGTTAGATGATGGGGAGATGGAACATGAAATACAACCCTATATCCTTGACACAGGGACTTCTTGTACCCATGACAATAAATATTTCAAAACAATTCTCCCTATTGGAAAATGAAATAGTTACCCTCATGGAAACCAAGCAAGAGCGCAATGAGATGTTATTGCAAATGGTTGAACTCCAAGAACAAGTCTGGCTGGTTTTGAATCTACAACAAAGGAGCATCTACTATCCTAGGTGTAAGAAGTCTCCCTGATATCTATTTTTGATAATGATTAAACTACCTATTTTTTTTATATATTGTTGTTCCTATTTTGATCTCTAGTTATCCTAGATTTATCTCATCTCATTTAGGTATCGCTGGTATACTCTTAGAGTAAGAAACAATGGAATTAAGGATAATAGGATGGTGGTGATAAAAAATGATAGTCTTATGTTTCACAATTGCTCTGTGTTGGAACATAATTTCCATCTATACCTTGGTTAATAACCTTTGCATAAGGTTCCAAGTGTTTAGTGTAAGTTGTTCGATGTGAAAATGGTTCTAGTTCCTAGTATAGTGTCTTGGATCCTAGTTTGTCCACATTTGACTCACTTAAACTAGTGGTTATGCCATAAAATCGTGTTTGTCCACTTACCCACTCGTTTCCTTGTTCTATGGAGTTAATGCGCATGTTATAGCTCAAAATGACACATGTCTTCCTGTGACCACTTTCCCATGATTCCGTCGCATGTCGACACTTCATGAAAGTCACTGAAAAAACACTTGTATTGGTGGACCCATATCTTGAGTTATGTAACTCCGTTTGACCTCATGATTGCACCATTGGAAAGGTATCTGAGTCAACTAAAACTTTCCAGAAGACACCAAAGTCTAAAAATGTTCAAAAGTACCCTTAAAATGATTTTTTTTTTAATCTATATGCGAGTTTCCTTGAGGAAACCCGCGTATTGTACGCGACTTGTTATATATAATACTCGTGTATTCCCTAAATACATGACTACTTACATTGAAACCCGTGTATACCTCCTGCATACGTGACTGTTGTCTCTACAACCCACGTATTCCTCCTGAAAATGTCAATAAAATACGTTTTTCGAAATTCGGGTAGTTTGGGTAGTTATGCAATTGACTCCTTCAGTTGTAACTACTTTGTCTTCTACCCTATCTCTTCATAAAGCATATAAATAGAGGTAGGGAGGTCCATGAGAGGGGACTTGAACTTTTGCATTGTCATGCTGGAGGAACTGGGACTCTCTTTTCCCACACCTTTGCCCTAGCGATCATCCCCTTGTGTTGCAGAGCTTGGAGGTTGAGTTCCTTGGAGAAGAGAAGCGGCAGAACTAGATCAAGGTTTCATGAAGTGCCCAACTTGAAGAGAAGGTATATTTGTACTTGTTTTCAATATTAATAAAGATGTGATGTCCTTCTTCTTCCCAAATTATTTTCAATGTGTGATTGAATCTATGTTTATTATGATATGATGATGTTAGTCAAATCATTATTTCATGTTTATTTGATTATCATTGCTTTATATGTGGTCATATTTGTTTAAGGAAGGTATAATTCATTTTGCAGGTCTCTTGGAGCAAGAGGAACAAGAGGAGCAAGAAGAGGATTGAAGGGATTCTTGGATCAACCTTTGTGTGGCTAAGGTATGAACCATTCTAATCTATGAAACTTGCTTATATATACTTGCAGAACCATATTCATCTCTCTTTCAACCCCAATACGTTGATGGCCTCTTAAACCTTAGCCATAGGAAACTTTCCTTTACAATAGAACTGGCTACTCCGCTGGGGAGAGCCTTGTCTATTTGGGGTTTCTCTATTTTTCTTTCAGTCTTTTGCAAGGTTTCAGGTCTTTCTTACCACTTAGGAACACTTTATCTGTCTAATAGAACACCTCCCCTGCCTTCCTAAGGCATTTTTTGACCTTTTTTGGGTTTTTCCCACCCATATGCGAGTTGCAGATTGAACAGTCGTGTATCTGGTATTTATACGTGACTTGCTTTACTGTCAACCCATGTATGATACGTGACTTGTCAGTAGTGAAACTCGCATATGCCCCTTTAAACTGTGGTTTTTCCTCTTTTGTGGTTTTTTCTTCTGTTTGAAGGTTGTTTGGTAGGTCTTTTGGGGTCCTCTACAGGTGCATGACTCCAGGGAGTTATTGTCATCCTTTTTTGTTGTTCTTTATCTATGTGGTAAGAATTTTTATAGCATTAGGTTTTTCTCTTTGCTCTTTTCCCTCACCCCCTTTGCTTGGCATGATTTTTGGCGTATGTTTTTGGTCGGTCTCTGTTAGTGATCTTTGTCTGAACTTAGAAGCTTATTGGTTTTTGTTTCCTTCTTCTTTTGTTGGTTCAATTCACCATGCCAAAATAGTTGACTTGTCTCTTATGCAAGCATTCATTACAAGTAGGGTTTATACTGACTTTAGGGCATTCTAGAGTCTGTTTGGTGGTTGTATAGCAGAGTTCCTTTTGCTTTGTTCTTCTCATCTGCATACCTTTGTTTGTAGGTAGTTTTCTTTTGCATTTATAAAAGAAAAATAAAAAGAACATATGGTGTTTTAATATGCATGTAGATTAGGGTTTTGTTTTTAATACACTGCATATCATTATTTTTGAAAAAAATAAAAAGAAATTGTTCTTTTGTGGCTTTCAAGTTTCTATTTGAAAAAGAAAGAGAATAGTTTTTGCCTTTTGCATTTCATTTCTCTTTGCTTAGTCATTTTGTTTCAACTTTGAGTCAAAACACCACATAAGTTTCACGCCATTTACCCTCTAACTAAAAACAACCTTTTAAAATGAACGATATAATTTAAAAATTATTAGCAAGTTTTATTTTATAGGCTCCTACACCAACTAGATTAGGATAGACTTGTGGAATAGGGAGTTTTAACTCTCCACAAGTATAAAATTTCAAACGTAGTTGGCCAATCACTAGGTAAATCCTCTTCTATGTTGATTGTCTCTGGGAAGCTCCTCTCAAATGGGAGTTAAGCACAAGGCCGCGTGGAAATTTGGACTGAGGAGATAACCCTCTGATTCTTTGTCATAGCGTAGACCAAGGTTTTTGTGCATCTGGGGACTTCTGTCAATACCACCCTCCCAGCCCGATGTGGTGCTTGGTGTTGACAAGGTTTCGAGCTTTGCTACCATGCCCATGCATACGAACCAGGCTTGCAACTGTCCCCCCAGACTGTCAATATAGTTAAGGTTGCATTTAGTCTCTTTTACATCTAGGGTTCATACACAGGTACACCAGAAGGCTATTTATGGTTGACCTTGGACGGGCTTGGAAGGTAACCCCGGTAGAAGGTGTGGGAGGGCGGCGGGTGATTCCTCCACTTGTGCCTAAGAACATCTACAAGGACGCTAAGTAACTGTCTATCAACGTTCTTCTAGAAGGCATAGCTTAAACTTGTTTTTCTGTTTGGCTTTAGGAATTTTTTAGTGAGTGTTGTGTGGTTTGTATGTACTTAGCTTTCCTTCAGGTGTGTTCTTTGTACTTTTGGTTTCCTGTCAACCTCATACTTTGTCTTATTGTTTGAAACTATGGCTAACACCCCTTTGAACACCAACCAAGAGATCCCCATACTGGGAACTCCTTGTACTATTCCTCTCACAGGGAATGTTGGTGTTCCTTTGATGGCCACCTTGAATCTACCTAGATTCACCCTAGGGCTACCGGTGTGGTTGTTTTCCACTCCAACTGTCATGAATGCTCCTGATGCTTCTCAAGTAAGCTCCTTATATCAAGGGCATCAAAACACTACTTCCCCCTCACCTGTAGTTGATTATCCTACTCCTTCTACCTCATACGGTGAAAGTATTGATACTAGTAATCGAAATTCTAAAAGGAGTAAAAGAAGGAGGAATAGGAAGAAGGCACATAAGCAAGGGGGAACCCGTTCAACCTCTGCAGGTCAAGTTGAACCTCACCACTCAGCCTCTGTGGTTCATGCTGGGAGCACCCATCCAACCTCTGCAGGTCATGTTGGATCTAAGCACTCAACCTCTGCAAGTCAAGTTGATCTTCACCATCCAACCTCTGTTGATCATGCTGGTGGGATCTTTCCAACCTTTCTAGGTCATGTTGGATCTAGTCACTCAGCCTCTGCAGTTTAAGCTTAGGGCACCTGTTCAACCTCTGATGTTCAAGTTGAACCTCCCCATCAAACCTCTGCAAGTCATGTTGGATCCATCCACCCAGCCTCTAAAGTTCATGCCGGGGGTACACACTCAACTACTACAAAGCATGTTGATCCTAACCATTCAGCCTCTGATGTTCATGCTAGTGGTGCCCATCCAACCTCTGCAGGTCATGTTGGACCTAGTCTCTCAGCCTATGCAAGTCATGTTGGGGGCATTCTTTTAGCCTCTGTGGTTCATGCTGAAGACAATCCGTCAACCACTATGAGTCATGTTGAAACTGTTGAAAAGACTACCCATTCAAAACACAAGCCCAAGTTTCCTTGTGAGATTTGTGAGGGAGACCACCTTACTTATAATTTCCCTTCTATTGCGTGGGTACGAAGAGTTTGGTTTCATGGGCATCCTGTTTTTGAACATCCTGAAGTTTTTCAACAACGAACCTCTCTTAGTCAGGTTGGACCCAGTGACCCAGCCTTTGGTGGTCATGCTGGGGGAAAACTCTCACCCTCTATAGATCATGTTGAGAGCAAACAGTCAGCCACTGCTAGTCATGTTGACACCGTTGAGAAAACCGGTCATTCGAAGTGAAAACTTAAGTTCCCTTGTAAGCTATGTGAGGGGGATCATCTTACTCACAAGTGCCCTGCTATCACAGAGGTGCGAAGAGTGTGGTTTGAGACTCAAGAATTTCCTTCTCCTAAACAATCTATAGTTTCTCAACAACCTACTCAACCTTTGGTTGATCTAGTGGTCGAACCTTCTCAATCGTTCGTTCACCCCACTCTTTTTTTGGAGAGTGACCCTTTTGTGATTGAACCAACGTCATCTTTGGTCAATCCCACTCTCCCTTCGGAGAGTGACTTTCACGAAGCGGTTGAATCGATTCCATTGTCGATCAATCCCACTATTCCTTTGGAGAGTGAAGTGTCTGCTAGTCACATTTTCTTCATTTCCAGTTCAGAAATTACTGAACAAGGGGGCGCTGAACTCGCTTCGGATCAACCCCCACCAAGCTCTCAGATTGCTTCCTTTATTTGGGATAGCCTAGTTGAGCCGCGCCCTCTTTCTGACGTTCATTTCCAGATAAAGGTCAAAGTTGGACAATGCACGATTGCACGTTGTATTGTTGATGAAGGAGCCTCAATTAGTATCTTGTCTGCTCGTGCTTGGCGAGGCATGGGATCTCCCAACCTTGTGTCGACTACTAGTTAGTTACTGGAGTTTGATAGAAGAACTTGTATAGCCTTGGGAATTCTTGCTCAAAACACCTGTTACTTTGGGTGGAAAGACCGTCTTAGTTGACTTCATGGTGATAGAAGACCCCTTAGACTTCAAAATGCTCCTCGGATGTGATTATGTCTATGCCATGCAAGCTGTGGTGTCAACATTCTTTCGTATGATGTGCTTTAATCATGACAAAGAAATTGTCACTATCGATCAGTTGGATTTTCTTGATCCATCTCCTGACCCAACTAGAGACCAGGTTTTTCCTTTATTGATTCCCAATGTTTCTATAGACACTACCCCACCATAGGTGAGCTATGTGGCCTCATGTCCTTTGCGTTCAATTGCTACTAAGAAGCAACCTCTGTTTTCATGCTTACCTTCTTGGGACTTGGTCCCAGCAGTTGACCAGGTGAGTCATCGTATATAGACTATGGAGCCTACTCTCCACTATGCCGATCCATTTGAAAGTTTAGACATGTGTCCTATCTCGAATGATCTCCTTCCTTTCAATGAAGTCTTCATAGATTCTTTGATACAGTCTGACCTTCTTTTGGATGTTGGTTCAGTTTGTGACTAAGTCTAACCCTGATTTGCCTAGTAAGCCTGACCTTTCTTCTTATGTTGGTCTTGTTGAGTCTTTTGACTCTTCCTTTGAACAGCAAGTCGGTGATCTTGATGAGTTTAATTTTTGCTCTCCTTCTGAGGTTGATCTTAATGATTATAAACCCTCAAGCCTTGGTGTTATAGAATCTTCTTCACTCTATTCTGCCTTGACTTTACTTTTTAGAGAAGATAGCAAAGTCATGTGTTTCTGCCAAAGTGACCCGCATCGGATCTTTTCTTTTGAATATGATCCTGATGTTGTTGTTTCTTGGAGATAGGATTCTTAGTTGGATTCACAACTATTTACCGGCCTTGTCTTATTTTTCAAGCTTTAACTGCATTTGCATGTGCCCTACTGGCGCTTATGATCCTGATGCCGGCTTCCATGCTTTTAGCTCATTGTATAAGCCCTCATCTTTGTTCTCATCGTCGCTAAGCCTTGTATCATTTTTTCTTTTCAACTTGACACCTTTTACCCTGAGGAGACGTTCCCTAAGTGCCCTTCTCTTGCTCACTTTCCTTGCATTATGCATAGGTTTGTTCCCTGCGCTTGGAACTAGTTTCACCTTCCTATGACACTCGTCTCCTTGCATTTAGAGCATTCTTTCTGCTCTCCTTCGATCTCGTTAAAATTAGTAAGGAGGCTGCGAGTTGACTTTTCCGGACTCATTAAAACTTCACAGGAAATATTTTGAGTTTCTTTAGGCCCGGGTCTGACTCCTCAAAATAGACTTGACTGCCGAGTAAACTTGTCCGTTCAGGCTTGTTAAGAATATGTGAATGGGCATCCACATTATTGGTAGGTTATCACTTTCTCGGACCATGTGGAATAATACGAGAAAGGAACACTATCTTTTCTTTGGAATTGAGAACAGTATTCTCAGGCATAGGTTTATCACTTTTCCGGACCTAAGGGACTAAATTTACGGAAAAGGAACCCCCGGTATGAGCTTAGTTTTATATTTTTCGTGCTCTGGACCTAAACATAAAAAATATTTGGAGTGTACTTTATATCTTTTTCATGCTCGCTAAACCCTAAAGAACAAAGCATCGAGTTTACTGTTGTAAGCCCCATTTCTCGTAATCAAATGGATCATTCCGAGTGATATTTCCTTCCTTCACACTCATTAAACTCAAGCTATATGTTGCTTTTGAAGGAGCGTTGGGTAGGTGGTAATTTAACATTTTTTAGACCTCCCCGACTAAGTACGAAAAAGATGCGCCTTACTTCTTCGGAAGCTAAGAGAGTTCTTCTGTGGTTTGTTTTATAGTTTTTCGGCCTCAAGAGACTAAATTGGACGAAAAAGCACTCCCCTAGAGTATTCTTTGGAGTTTTCAGACTTTCTAAGCTATGAAAACACCGTCAAACATGTAAAAGTCCAGGCTCGTAAAATCCACGAATCAATGCTTTATCAAGCATTCTTCTGTCTCTTCTTCGAGCTTTCCAAAAATGAAGAAGGTCTCGAGTTTGCTTTCTTGGACTCATTAAACCTTTACAAGAAAGAGGGGAAGAGAAGTTCATTCACATGTATTTTACATCATCGCAACAAGTCTTGTTTCATTGAACAAAGCACCAGTTTTGAGACTATCAACAGTTGGGTCCTAGTTTTTTTATCTTATCCAGATTCAAAGTTTCTTACTCCTCCAGTTGGTCTCTTTTCCAATTATATGGGGAATCTGTCAATGTCTCCTACATTGCAGATTTGTGTCGTTGGTCCCTTTTGTGTCAAAACCTTCCTAAGTCACTTTTGTGTCGTGCTCACTATTCAAGGATTAAACCGTTGTCAACCATTCTGCAGTTGCCTTGACCTTTGTGTCGGCCATTCCCTGGTATCACTTCATTACATCATGTCTTCGACATTCCTTATCGTGAAATTCTGTACCAATTCCAGATCCAATTAGTCTCTGACTTACCTCGTGTTGGATGATGAAGGATGCCTTAATGCCTTCCTTCCAACGAATCTCTTCCTATCCACTACAACACATCTTGCTCTGGGAATGAGATTTATATTTTTATGATAGTACCTTGGGGATTGCAGTCATCAGTGGAAATTTCCCTCGCTATTGGGTAGTGGGAATACCTTAATGTATCCTACTCGATGGATTCTTCAAGTGTTCGAATTCAAGTCCTTATATTCACACTTGTTAGAATGTACTAGGTACCTTGGGGACCATTTTCATTAATGGTGGTTTCCCTCACGTTTGTTAATGGTTCTCATTATTGACAGGTAATCAAACGATTTCCTCCATGTTCGACTTCAATTCCTTTATTCGCATGGTTAGGATTCGTACCTTTTTGGCGGTTTGGAATGAAGACCTTGGGCCGACAATGACATCGTCATTTTGCTATTGCCCAAGTTGCGCAAGACCTTGTCACACTTCATATGACATTTTGTTGAGACATAGATCCACCTTGTATTTTTGTGGCTATGATCGATTATTGAGCATGGATCCACCTTGTTCATTTGTGGCCATGACTCCTTTAGATTTGATATGGCGCCTTTTTTCATATTGAGCGACCATGATAGTTTCATCAGTTATACATATGTTGGATCTTCCTGTATCTTTATGGCGATGATTTGTATATGAACTTGTATGTCCTAGAGATCAGTTTTTGTCTGACATTTATCTCTCTTTCAAGTACCTTTGTTCGAGCCTTTCGATCTTGGATTCTCTGCTCTCTCCATACTCAGTTTTTTCCTTTATAATGTGTTTCATCTATTGTTTCCCCTCTAACCTCTTACATTAGGAGGCATCTGTTATAGCTCAAAATGACACATCTCTTCCTGTGACCACTTTCCCATGATTCTGCCGCATGTTAATACTTCCATGACGACACTTCATGAAAGTCACTGAAAAAACACCTATATTGGAGGACCCATATCTTGAGTTCTATGACTCCTTTTGACCTCATCTTTGCACCATTGGAAAGGTGAGTCAGCTAAAACTTTCCAGAAGACACCAAAGTCTAAAAATGCTTAGAAGTACCCTTAAAATGAGATATTTTGATGTATATGCAAGTTTCCTTGAGGAAACCTGCGTTTCCTTGAGGAAACCTGCATATTGTACACGACTTGTTATATATAATACTCGCGTATGCCCTAAATACGCAACTATTTACATTGAAATCCGCGTATACCTCCTGCATACGCAACTGTTGTCTCTGCAACCCGCGTATTCCTCCTGAAAATGTTAAAAAAATACGTTTTTTGAAATTTGGGTAGTTTGGGTAGTTATGCAACTAACTCCTTCAATTGTGACTACTTTGTCTTCGACCCTATCTCTTCATAAAGCATATAAATAGAGGTAGGGAGGTCCATGAGAGGGGACTTGAACTTTTGCATTGTCATGCTAGAGGAATTGGGACTCTCTTTTCCCACACCTTTCCTGTAGCGATCATTCCCTTATGTTGCAGAGCTTGGAGGTTGAGTTCCTTGGAGAAGAGAAACTGCAGAACCAGATCAAGGTTTCGTGAAGTGCCCAACTTGAAGAGAAGGTATATTTGTATTTGTTTTCAAGATTAATAAACATGTGATGTCCTTCTTCTTCCCAAATTATTGTTCAATGTGTGATTGAATCTCTATTTATGATCATATGATGATGTTAGTCAGATCATTATTTCATGTTTATTTGATTATCATTGCTTTATATGTGGTCATATTGGTTTGATGAAGGTATAATTTTTTTTGCAGGTCTCTTGGAGCAAGAGGAGCAAGAAGAGGATTGAAGGGCTTCTTGGATCAACCTTCGTTTGGCTAAGGTATGAACCATTCTAATCTTTGAAACTTGCTTATATATACTTGCAGAAATATTTGCATCTCTCTTTCAACCCCAGTACATTGATGGCCTCTTAAACCCTAGCCATAGGAAACTTTCCTTTACAACAGCACCCCTCTATGCTACATTTATGAGGGAATTATTGCATTTCCTTGTTTTAAGGAGACTAGGTGCGCCCTCTTGAGGATTTGGTTAACTTGCTCATTCATGGTCCAATACCAAGCCAATAAACCACCTCTAACGCCCTCATGATGGATCCTTTCACACTTGTTGACTAGCCTAACCGCTTCATGGTCCATCTAGGTTCATTTCACCTCATTATGGCCACTACTTGGAGTTACACTTGGCATAATGTCATAGATTGGGGGAATTAGTCAAAATAAGCCCTGTCCTATCCCGTGTTGGGGTTGCACATAGTTGTTGGAGGAATCTTGGCAATCAAGTGGCATTCAGGAGTGGCCTTCCTACCAGGGATTTGCTCTTGAAGGAGTAGTTATCAGCTGGCAGATAAAGGCGGGAGGGTGGTAACGAGCAGTACATTTTGGGTGGGCCTGCACCACCTCTATCCGATTGAATACACCTAGCATCATGGCATCTTCGTCTATAGACTCAGATATGAAATTGGGTAGTTCGAGACCCAATCACATTCTTTCTCGCATTAATGTGAGCTACTCAACTCACCACTAAGCCTCCTGATTTTGTCTCTTGAGAGCATCTATATATTGTACTCATGTTAATGAATAATATCAGAGTGTAAAACTTCCCACTGGAGTGATTTTCTTCTAGTGTTCTATCCAATATTTCTCTCTATTCTTGCTATCTCTTTGTGCAAATAACTCTAAGTGAGATTGTTTTTGCTATTTAGATCTAGGCTAGAATGTCACATGACTTGGAACTTTTGTTATGATGTTGTGCATCCCAAAATATTACATGCCATCATAGCTATCTTGATGCAAACCAATTTCCATTGTTGCTTCCATCTCTCAACCCTTGGATGCTGTTGAAATACTGAGAGGGGGGTGAATCAGTATTTGTACAATATAAAATTTTAATCAAAAGTAGGTTGCTGATCACCAATCACAGCACATCATCAATGTGTATAAAATTAAAGAGATGCACAGTACACAGTAGTTTTTAACGTGGAAACCCAAGTTCTGGGGGTAAAACCATAGAATCCTTTTTAAAAATAGTTTTCCAGAAATAACTGGAAGGAGGGAACAACCCCCTTATTATATAGACTTAGATTTTTCAGCTTCAACTGGAAGGAGGCTACGACCCCCTGATTTACAGGCTACGACCTAAAGGAACCTGCCACTCCCTAGTTTTCCAGTTTCAGCCGGAAGGAGGCTACGACCTCATTTCCTTGCCCCGTCCTGCCACCTTGATAAGAAGAAAATTGTCGAACCTGTGGACCTGTCACATACCAAACTCTGCTGCTGATAACCTCTGCACTCTAATCACTGTCAAAACATCCTTGTAGTTATTACTGCCACATCATCTTTTTTCCCATGTCATCACTGTCATATTAACCATCAATACTGCTGGTCAAGTTGCTTATCAATACTGTTGGTTACTATCAAGTCATCAAACATCAAGGTCTAAACATGTCATCATCAAGGTCTGTAACATAGGGTGTACATTATCATCAAGATTAACTCATCTCATCATCATCATACAATTCATCATCAAGGAGATTGCTTTATCAACAAGGTCTGTGAAACATCAGTCTCTTGAACATGCCAGCATAGGATATGCATCATCATGGAGTTTGCGTCAATGTCATCAAGTATGAACCATCATCAACCAGTAAGTGTTATCGTCATCAGGTATGTGCAATCATCATCAACATGTAGTAGATCACAATCTCATGCTTCAACTTGTGCATTCACTTGCACATTAATACCACTATACATACCACTTGTACACTTACTCATACATATATATACACATCCCTATGCACATCACTGTACACTATACACAGTATACAACTTTACATACTACTGTACATATATACACATATTATTGTACACTACTGTTCTCATCCTTGTTCACTTCAACACAATATACACAGACACATGCACACACTATAATATACTATGTTTGTACATACCTTGTCATAAATTTTATGTGCACATATTATACACACACTTGTCTTGTTTGCTGTACATACACTAGTCTACTATACACATACACCTTTCATACCTTTATCTCTGAAGTAAAAATCTGTGAAAACTTAGGTCTGTTCTCGTAGCAGCAGTATCAACCACAAATTCATATGTGAGCAGCCATCAGACCTCAAACAACAGCAAAAACTTCAACAAAAACTTGGACTATGCAAGGGTCCTTTTTCTTCAATTCATGCAGTAGGCTTTCCCAGGTCTTCCCTCAAAGCAAGGCACTGCTTTACAAGTGGGAGTGGTCTCATGTTTTAACTCAAAAAGTAGAATTGGGGTGGGGGTAGCAATATGGAGAGCAAGAGCTATAAAGTGGAGGATTGTGTTAAGATTTAAATGGCTTAAGAGCAGGGGATCGTGTTAAGATTTAGATTGGACAGCTGAATGCGGGTCGGGACTGTTTGTATGTAGTTACACCCAAAAATTTCACTAAAAAGTGAGTTTGTTGCTGCTAGCTACTTGCTTCCTCAGTCACAAGACACCTCAGTCAACACCTTCAAAAAGGGTTCTGCTGCTACAAGCCACCAAACTCGGATTGTTGAAGTTCAAACTTGAACTGTGTTTACCCTTAGAAGAAATCACAAAAATCAGACTGTATGGAGTGACTGTTGTTGCTAGTATTTCCACGAAAAACTCAGTCCACAACTCCTAAGACCCGAAAATCCTCGGTCACACTTTTTCCAGCAAAATTCCTCAGTCAGAGAGTTATATTTGTTGATATGTGACCAAAGGTAAGTGTATTTATACACGTTGAGGGAGAGCAATTTGGGGCCGACTTGATGGAGTTTAAGTATTTAATTTTTTCAAGTTGTTTTGACCATTAATTAGGGTCGACTTTATGAGGAAGATACTTAACATTTCATTAATTAAAAACAAGGTTTTAAATCAATATTTAATGGGTTCAAGTGGTAGCAAGGATCCATAGAGACGCATTTATTAGTATTTTATTTTTTCAATTGTTTTAATAACTTTTAAAGGTGTCTTAACATACAACCACAAGGGTTCAACGTTGGAGTATAGAAGGGTAAACAATGTGTTAACATGTTTTAACACATCATCACTTAATGGTAAGGGTTTAATGGTTAGGGGTCACTATGAGGGCTTCAAGGGTTATTGTAAAGGTGCAATGGGCATCATTATGCAATATTAGGGTGTTATTAGTATTTTAAGGGCAAGGCATACAACAAAGGGTAGAATGTAGGCTTAGGGAACAAGGGTAAGGTTTTGAGGGTATTTTGTTAGGTCATTAGAGTTACCACAAGTGAAGACACATAACCATCAGGGTGTGGGGGTGCCTAGGCTTCTCCTAGGGTATCAGGGCCTCTATAATACACAAATGAGCACTGAAAGAGTCATTCGGACTCTTCCAACTTCTTCAACCCACCAAGAACACATTCTAGGGTAATAGGGCATGGTTGTCGTGTTGGGAAACCAATGACACAACTGGGAAACCATCGAACCAACTTGGGGGTACTTAACCACTCGATAGGGTGTTCAGGGCTTTTGCCATTGTCCCAAGGGCTCCAAGGGCTTCAGACTTGGGCTTGGACAAAGTCAAAAGGTCTCCTTTGACACCGACACTTACTCAACCTTTAGAGGCTCCTCAAGGGGCACCTGTTGGCATCAATGACAATTTAGTCAACAGATGCTTTGGAAAGAGGATCAAAGCTTGGAGATGTTGCATTCAATCTCCTTTGATCCATGCTTCTTCTGTATTCCTATATGATTGCTAGCACTGATTTTCAGAGTTGCACAAAAGATGGATAAACCTTAGCCATCACAATGGCACATTTGGGACTCTTGTTCCACCTTCTTGGAGCTAATTACAACCTTCTTTCGAAGTTATACTTCATGAGCCTTATGATTCGCTTGGGGTCACTTATTCTCAAGCACTTCAAGTCTCTTTTGGACATGGCACCCTGGTTGGTTCGAAGTTCAAGTCTGAAGAGCAATATTCGCTCTCCTATCAATGCATTTTAGTTGTTCTACATGGTCCCAAGATTCATCATGCGTACACAATACTAAGTTGGTTGAGCACATTCCACTTCTTCCCAAGAAAAAGATTCCTCCAAACATACTCATTTTTTAGTTTAGAGTAATACAGATTTTGGTTTCTCTTTCATGCCCATTTTTAGGAAGGATTTTCCCTATGTGGTTTTTCTTTTTTCCTTAGTTCATATAGATTAATAATGTAAAGGGTGACCATAAGCCTTGTTGCTTGGGCCCTCAATAATTGCTCACAACCATTTTGTCTTGAGAAGGGGTGTTGGAACATAATTCCCATTTAGACCATGGTTAATAACCTTTGCATAAGGTTCCAAGTGTTTAGCATAAGTTGTTCCATGTGAAAATGGTTCTAGTTCCCAGTCTAGTGTCTTGGATCATAGTTTCTCCACATTTGACCCACTTAGACTAGTGGTTATGCCATAAAAGCTTGTTTGTCCATGTACCCACTCTTTTCCTTGTTCTATGGAGTCAATGCGCCCCTTTATGCTACATTTATGAGGGATTTATTGCATTTCCCTGTTTTAAGAAGACTAAGTGCACCCTCTTGAGGATTTGGTCAATTTGCTCATTAGTGGTCCAAAACCAAGCCACTAAACCACCTCTAGCGCCCTTATGATGCTTGTTTTCACTTGTTGACTAGCCTAATCAATTCATGGTCCATCTAGGTTCATCTCACCTCATTATGGCCACTACTTGGAGTTACACTTGACATAATGTCATAGGTTGAAGGACTTAGTCAAGATAAACCAACATTAATGTGAGCTACTCAAATCATCACTAAGCCTCTCGATTTTGTCTCTTGAGAGCATTTATATATTGTACTAATATTAATGAATAATATCAAAGTGGAAAACTTCTCACTAGATTGATTTTCCTCTAGTTTGATGTCAAATATTTCTTCTCTATTCTTGCCATCTCTATGTAAATAATTCTAAGTGAGATTGTTTTTTCTATCTAGATCTAGGATGGAATGTCACTTGAATCAGAACTTTTGTTGTGATGTTGTGCAATCCAAAATCTTACACTCTGGTTTTCCTTGTGACTGACCAACAGAATAACACTTTATATTATCTTTTGCTTAACATAATTTTAATCTAGCTTACAAAAAAATAAAATAAAAATGAAAAGACTTTCCTTAACTAAAGGACATGACCTATCAACCATGGTGAACAATAAATATATATATAAATATATTGTCTCGTGGCATTGTAATCAAATTCTTATTCATTATTAAATTATATTTATTATTGTCTTACATGGGTTTTAATATCCTTTCTACAATGGATATTTAGTTTATGAACAAGTTGGTCATCACATATTCAGGAAATGAACTTTGTTCGTTTCAATTTATGAATAAAACCACATAGAGACACATAAGATTCCATACAACAATGCTTGTATGCCAAACTTAAGAAAAACATCTCACCTTTCCATCCATTTGCTTTGTCAAAAAGTTTCTAACAACTAATATGCTCTTCTCAAAATTAGGTGTCTTTTAAAGCTCAACCAAAGCGACAAATTCAACATTGTCTTAGATTGCATCTAGTTTATCACAATAAAAGGCAAAGGGCTCATATAATAATCTTTCTCTTTCAAGCCCATGGTACATGAATAGTAATGATGTTGATGTTCCACTCTGTTGATGAGTAGAGTTATGTACCCTTAACCTTTAGTATATCGTTATAAGAGATGCACCCTCAATCTTGATTAGATTTATACAAACTTTCACTTTTGATAGTTATTCTATTTCAATGGCAATGCATAAGTCTCATAATCTCATATCTTAGCTATCAATAATAAGTGAAAGTTATTCTATTTCAATGGCAATGCATAAGTCTCATAATCTCATATCTTAGTTATCAATAATTACATGCACACATGTCATGCATGTTCGTGCAAATAAAATGAAAGAATGACCCTAAATATCTCATTATGACTCTACCATTACTAATTTTAGCTTGGAATTGTCATGTCCTTAGTTATTTAATCTGACCCTAAATATCTCATTATGACTCGACTATTACTAATTTTAGCTTGGAATTGTCATGTCCTTAATTATTTAATAAAACACTTATACATACAAATGACAAATTAATATATGCTTCAACATGAGACTTGTTCTTGATACATATTTGTCATTAAAATTCAAGTGAATGATACCAAAATGTACCATGATCTTAGTCTAGAAAACATCCATCATTAAGAGAGGAAATCAGGACATCTATATCCCAGGAGAACCCAAAATCACAAATAACAATCTCCTGGTGAAGACCAACAAGCACGTGATTTCCACATACAATAAGCCTTGTACTAAACAATGTCCAATGCCCATCATGAAGATGGTTCCTAGAAAACAACCTAATTAACTTTTGGGTTTTGAACATATATGCACTCCAAATTGTATTTAACATAACTTCAAAATTAATTTCATTATAGAGCATATTTTCTAAAGTTCAAGCCATGCACAAAATGAATGTGTTGAATAATAAAACAATAGGCAATTCTAAACATAAATAAAAGCTTTCACAAATTTTCCATTGTGGCTTCTTTACTTTTTGCACATATGAGTTGCTTCCATAATACATAACATATAGGAACATGAACACTACTGTCGCACTTCTCAGTTCTTGAATAGATCCCAAGAATCCAAATAAGATAAACATCTATATGAAGTGACCACAACATTAAACAGATCATGACATTGACAACAATTAAGCCTCGACTCATCATAGAAGTGAGGATTTTTATTACCCTCTATTCAACAAATCGCTAGAACTAACAAGAAAGTGCTCGATATAAAAATCAGTGTTTCTAAAGAAATCATAGAAAGACTATAATTTCACTACAGAAATAAAGATTACCATATTGCCACGAAACTACCAAGAGGAAGATTAATGGCAAAAGTACTTTCGCATAGCCTAATAGATAAGATGATAGATTAGATCTACGATTTGGATGATCAGTACAATATGGGGCTTGTCATCTCATTTTCATTGCCTTTATTATTATTTGGTTCACATGCTTTTAGTGCCAACCGAATTTGCTTCAACATATGAACAATGCCAATTCCTTTCCTGCAAAAGGATGCAATAAAAATCCATCAACCTTTAATCCCAAAATCATAACAGCAAATCTTAAACTAGAATGAACATTTTCCACACACGAACTATTCTGAAAATATTGCAAAACATGTCTTAAGAAATTATATTTCCAGTGAGAGATCCTGCTGCATAAAGACAACATTAAAAATAAAAATCAATGCCAACCCAAGTCTTGAAGACTAGGGTGGGGGTCAAGGGCAATAGGGAACTTATGGGAACAAAATGGGCTACGAGGACCAACATAGGGGACGCCAAACATTTTCAGAGGAAAAAATTATATAATTTAGAGTTTAGACTTTCAAAAACAAATCAACTTGCATAAATCTAAGATCACAGCATTATCTATATGGATACATGATATATGGGACATTTGGATCAGATTCCACATCTAGAATCTACTCGTATTAAAAGAATCAAACTACATGTAAGATATTTGATGTCTATATGTGATAATCTCACATAACTACAACTATGAAAGAAATCATCCAAGTGAACCATCCTTTGCGTTCGGGTGATCTATGAATGCCTGTGCCTCACGGGATTTAAGTTAATTGTCACTGTCTATGTCATCTAGTTCAAACTTAGCCAAGTAACACCAACCAAGACATGTCTGACTCTAGAAATTCCTCGTCTATTTGTTCAATGTCCTTTTAAGTCTAGCTCCAAATGTGTTGTCAATCCTTTTATTGTCTGAAATATATTGGTTTGAAGACAGGCTAAGATGATATCAACTAGCTTAGCTAATCTCTTAAGAGGTGAGATTGTTCCTCTGTAGAGAGTGGATGAAACCAAGTATGGACCAATTGCTCTCAACAACAGAGGTCATGCCATAGAAAGACATCATGAAAAATCAAAATCAATGTCAATTCAAGACTCAAGGACTAGGGTAGGGGCAAGGACATTGAGGAACTCCATGGAACACAACGAACTACAAGGGATAACATAGGGGGCATCATACATTCTCAGAGGAAAAAATAATATACTTTTGAGTTTAGATATTAAAAAATAAATCAACTTGCATAAATCTGAAGTCATAGCATGATCTATATGCACACATAAATTATAATATATTGAATAGTGTATGGGACATTAGAATCAAATTCCACAACTATATTCTACTCATATTAAAAGAGTCAATATATACAAAGTATACAACAACAAATGAAACATCCATGTGATCCATTATGTGCATTGGGGCAATCTAAGAGTGCCCATGCCTCACTGGTTTCAACCTAATCATCCCTGTCTGTCATCTAGTTCAGCAGAGGTACACCAAGCCATGTCTGACCCTAGAACTCCCTCATGGATTTCTTCAACGTCCTTTGGGTCTACCTCCAAATGTGTTGTCAGTCCTTTTATGTACTCTGAAACACATTGGATTGAAGACAGGCTACTGTGGCATTAGTTCACAACACAATTGACCCATGTGAACTGTGGCATCGAAGGTTTGGACACCTTCACTATACAGCTCTCCCTGGTCTTCAAAAGATGGTTACAGGTATGCCTAAGTTTTTTCATGAACATAGTGGTGTTTGCAAAGGCTGTGCTCTAGGCAAGAATACAAAGAAATCCTTTCCCAAAAGCAACAGTAGATCTAAAGGTATCTTGGATATGATTCAATCTGACATATGTGGGCCTATGTCTTCACCCTCCTTGAGATGTTGCTTGTATTATGTATTCATTAAA
>LPNX011119389.1:1077655-1119104 GCA_001517045.1 Pseudotsuga menziesii | reverse complement strand
ATTGAAATTCTATTGGTTCTTGAATTCCAACTCACAAAAACTTATTTTGGCATGTTTTCTTATAAGGCCCATTTTAGACCCCAAATTTCCTCTAATGGTTCATAGCTGATTATTTGTCTTGGATCTACTTTCTAAAGGTTAAAAGTGAAACTTTTGACAAGTTCAAGGAGTTCAAGGCTCTAATTGAAAATCAGACAGTTAGCCACATCCGTATCTTGAGCTCAGATAACGGAGGTGAATATGAATCTAATGAGTTTGATGATTTTTCCTGAGAAGCAGGAATCAAGAGGGAGCTAACAGTGCCATACAACCCTCAACAGAATGGGGTTGCATAAAGGAAGAATAGAACGATATGTGAAGCTGCCAAGGCTATGTTGTGCGACCTCGATCTTCCTTTATCTCTGTGGGCTAAGGCTGCCTGTATTGCTGTGTACATTCAAAACAGAAGCCCTCATTCCATCTTGGGGGAGAAGACTCTAGAAGAAGTATTCACAAGAAAGAAACCTGCAGTTGGCCACATGAGGATTTTTGGCACTCCTGTATATATTCATGTGCCAAAAGAAGAGAGATTGAATCTAGAGCCTTCTCGAAAGAAAGGCACATTTGTTGGTTACAGTGAAAGCTCAAAAGCTTACCGCATCTATGTTCCTGGACAAAAGTACATTGAAGTCAGTAGAGACGTAATATTCCATGAGGAAGCTGTGTTCCGCCAATCAAAAGAGCTTCCAAAGGATATGGAATAATCTCCTTCTGAAATTCCAGATTCAAAAGTTCAGAGGGAGGAAGAAGAAAATGAGCCTTAAATTCCAAATGTGCTCATAGAATCATAAAGACCAGTTAAAGAACTACTTGAGGCTCCTTCCAAAAGAAGACCTTCCTGGTTCCGAGAAACATTGCAAGAAGTTGATAAGCATAAAGCTCCTCTCGAAACTTCTAGAGAAAGCATAAAGCCCCAGAAGTATTAAGGTCTTATGAGCAAGCTCATTGATGCAGAACCCTCCACATACAAAGAAGCAGCAAGTCTACAGGTATGGAATGATTTCATGATTGAAGAATACAGTTCAATTATGAAAAATGATGTGTGGGAAGTTGTTCCTAGATTGACAGGGAAATCTGTGGTAATGTCTAGATGGCTTTACAAAATCAAGCATGCCGCTGATGGCAGCATTGAAAAGTATAAAGCTAGATTTGTAGCTCGTGGCTTCACTCAAAAGGAAGGCATATACTATGATGAAACTTTTGCCCCCGTCACCAAATATACCACCATCAGAACTATCATCTCCCTTGCTGCTGTGTTTGGATGAAAACTCCATCAGATGGATGTAAAAACAACCTTCCTCAATGGAAAAATTGAAGAGGAACTACATTGAACAACCAGAAGGCTTTGTGACTCATGGCTAGAAGTCCCATGTGTGTAAACTAAAGAAAGCCTTGTATGGGCTCAAACAGGCCTCGAGAGTTTGGTATGCAAGAATTGATGGCTACCTTCACAGCTTGGGGTTCTCCAAAAGCACTGCTGATTCCAACCTATACTTTAAGGTTGTTCACAACCATCACTTGATCCTAGTTCTGTATGTGGATCGCTCGTTCCTTACTGGGGAGGAACAACTGATAGCCCAATGTAAGAGGGAGCTCACCTCTAAATTCGAGATGAAGGATCTGGGACTGATGCACTATTTTCTTAGCTTTGAGGTCTGGCAAAATCCAAATGAGATCTTCTTGATACAAGGAAAGTATGCAGCTAATATCTTGCAGAGATTCGAAATGCAAGACTGCAAATCCATGAGCATACCCATGACAACGAACTTGAAAAAGTTACGTGACTCAACCACCTGTTCAAAGGATGTGGATCCCACTCAGTGTCGATAACTCATTGGATCCTTGATGTATCTAGTGCACACGAGACCAGATATCTGTTACACAGTGAGTGCACTGAGTCAGTTCATGTCTGATCCGAAGCACATACACTGGGTAGCTGCTAAACACGTGCTCAGATATGTGCGAGGTACTATCACTTATGGGCTCAGGTATACTTCCAGCAGTGGATTAATGTTAGTCGGATTGGGCTGACAGTGCAGTAGACCGAAAAAGCACTTCAGGTTGTTTCAGTATGGGATTGACAATGATCTCTTGGTCCAGCAAGAAACAGGGTTCTATAGCTCAAAGCACAGTTGAAGCTGAGTATATTGTTGCTAGTGATGCCTGCAAAGAAGCAATTTGGCTTAGGAAACTTCTCTCTAATCTGTTCGGTGGAAAGCTTGAATCAACTATTATTCATTGTGATAATTAGAGTTGCATAAATCTTTTAGAGAACCCTGTGTTTCACGACAGGTTAAAACACATTGAAATGAAGTACCACTTCATCAGAGACTTGGTTCAGAGAGGTACCTTGAAGCTTCAGTATATCCGTACCGATGAATAGATTGCAGACATTTTGACCAAGCCTCTGATCGCAACAAAGTTCGTGTACTTTCATGACAAGCTTGGTATGAAAAAGAATACCTCTCTCGCTGAGAGGGAGTGTTGATTTTTCCAAAGAAGCATCAAGAGCTATTCTCTGGGAGAATGGAGGCACCTGGTAAATTACTAGGAATTCAACCCAGTGTGGGACTAGGGCCTCAGCCTGGAAGCGAGGGCCATTCTCTGGGAGAATGGAGGTACCTGATCCGTTACTAGGAATTCAACCCAGTTTGGGACTGGGGCCTCAGCCTGGGGTCGAGGGCCATTCTCTGGGACAATGGAGGCACCTAGTCAGTTACCAGGAAATTAACCCAGTCCGAGACTAGGGTCTCAGCCTGGGGTTGACGGCCATTCATTGAATGGAAGCACCTGGTTAGTTACCAAGAATTTAACCTAGTTCGAGACTACGATATCAGCCTGGGGTTGAGGGCCTTTCTCTAAGAGAATGGAGGCACTTGGTCAATTACTAAGTATTTGACATTGAGTCATCTGATGCAGCCTGGGGCTGAGGCACCTGATCAGTTACCAGGTCATCACCATAAGCCCTAGACTGGTTCTGGGAAAGTGATGCACTCCTCTCCTTGATCTATGGGCTATGAGACCTTCTTCGGGGACTAGCTACCCTTGGTTGAGAGACCTAGCACCTGGTCTTGGTGGCAATGAGGAGATCAAGATAAAGCATTTAATAATTCTCCTTATTTATGAAGATGTACTTTGAGTGGGCATGAATGAACCACAAGGACTCTAGAGAACTCTTGAGACAACTTGTTGTGGTCACAAAAATATTTGAAGAACCATGTAACCCTAGTCTCGGTCCATGTGACCATCAAGTGAAGGACCAAATGGCACAAGTCAAACACCAAAAAGACCTTTGAACCACAAAACATTAAAAGTCAAGGGTCAAAGATGAAAAAGAAAATAAGCCTTAATGTCAACTCCTAATTATGTGTAGCCAACTTAAATGTTTGATGGACTATAAATGAAGAACATTACAAATCATTTCATCATCATCTTTTTATCACTTGACCGCTCCAACAATTCATGGCTGAGGTCTTCTCCATCGCAGTTGTTGACTGAGGAAATTCGTGGCCGAGTTCTTTTATCCTTTTATCTTCTTCTTCAACATTGCAGCTCTGGAGGATAGAAGTTTGTGGTAAAGAGCAGTAGCAGTAGAGATGCTACAGCTCATGATAAGGCTTGTTGAAGGTCATGGTTAGCAGCAGCAGCCTCCGTGGTGGTCACAGTTAGCAGGAGCAGAGCTCACGGTGGGAACTGAGCTCTCGGTGGTGACAGGGTTAGCAGCAACAGCACCTGAGAGGCTGCTACAGACCTTGGTGCTAACAAAGCTAGCAGTAGAAGCACCCATCAGGCTGCTACAGGACTCGGTGAAGGGCAGCAGCAATCCACAGTCCATGTGGAAGCAGTAAAGTTGATGTGGCAGCAATAAAAACAGTCCATGTGGCAGCAACAGAAGGATAGCAGCAATAATCCTGCTAGGGCTTTCTTGATTTTGGAAATTTTTGTTACATTTATCTCAGAGTTCTGTGAACAAGATTTCTCTGCTCATGTACAAACTCAGTCATCTCATTTAGAGGATGAATTACTAATGCTTTGGGGTTTTTTTCCTTAAAAGGTTTCTCCGTGAAAAATCGTGTGTTCAATTATGTGATGCTTGTTTTACTGCTGTAATTGTCTTACTGCTGCTAATATCTCAAGTCCTATCTCTATTACAGTCTGCAATTTTTAAGAATATCACACATTTTAAAATTCAACACTCCATAATGTTCTTTTAGACCTGTTTTATGTTTGATTTGTAGCTGATAGTGACCTTTCCAGCACTACGGATATTGGTGGCAGATTTTCAGATTGAATGGATAATTCACCCAGGATACAACCTATAGCAGGTAGAGGCAGCAACATCAAAGTGCATTTCCAGACCTAGCAAACTTGAATGCCCTTGTTCACACACTTTCTCTTAGCATTTGGTGTCATGTGCGGTAGTTGCTTACCATTTGAAGGGAATGCTCTTCCTTTTTCACAGTTTTGTTGATCTAACCTTCCAAAGGGGTGGAGGTAGATGGTGTATGATGATACTTCACTTCAATTGGAGGAACGATCTTCCATCTATGAACACATTTGGCATTGGTATGGTAACTTTACATGGTTGGCTGCCAGCACTAAAGGAGCGTACCCCTTCACTAGCACATATTTAAAGGCATGGAGGATTTGAAGGTGGTTGTAACCCTTGGTTTTACTTTTCTACCCATGGTTCTTTTCCATTTTTTTAAATATACAAATGTATGGGAGGAGTTATATTATCATCTCCTGCACGTTTGAGTGGTTGGGCTGGGTACATTCTCCTTGGATGTGCTGGCTTGGTTCGTGGTTTGGAGTTGTGATGGATTGGCCTAAGTTACCAGGATTTGGATCCAGACACATATCTGGATCCACCCAATTTTTTAAAAGCCAATATTTGGATACGGCAAGGAAAAGGCAAGTACAAACAATATAAATATATTTTAAAAATAAAATTTGTATAAAGTTTTTAATATATATAACTTTTATAAAAAAATTTAAAAAACTACAATAACATAGAATTACACAGCCATGACAATTACACTAACATAAATTAATTATTATATAGTACTTATATTTAATAATTAATATAGGACACTAATTATTTATAAAAATTAAAATGTTAGTTATATAAAAATAATCGGTGCAATATTTCACTATATAGTATATACCTTTACTAAATAAACATAGTCAAGGGGAGAATCAAACAATTACAGTCTTTTATATACGATTGCTGGAATGTTTGGGACCAACCGTCAGGATTCACCAAGCAACTCCACCCTTCACCAATTGTTAGTAGCAAGTGCTATGTTGTCTACACGTCGACGTCCATTGTAATTTTGACGAGGGATACCTTCAAAAGCGGATCCTGGGTGGATCCGGATCCGAACCAAGGATCCACGAATCCATGACCTAGGACCCATGGATCCAGTAACGTAAGTATTGGCCCATGGTATTAAATAAATGGAGGGTATTTACTATTTACTTATCTTCTTGGTTTACAACAGATGTGGGATTTCTTGCACACCTTAGGGTGGCCTCCTTATTTGGACCATGGTATTATGAGGAGGTTTGATGGTTTTGGCCCACTCTATTGTTTACCGACCCATTGTACTACATTACTTTACATTGGAGAACATGAGGAGGTTTGCATACTTCTCTAGAGTAGCACTCCACAATTGGAACACTATCCTAGAGCGCCTACCTCATTTGATAGGGATGACTACTTGTTAAGGGTGGCTAGCACATGGATCTATGCACTTGCACATGATTAAGGTACCTTGGCACATTTGGGAAATTATAACGGCTACAAGAATTTATTTTCATCCTTCTCTCATGTACTCGTTGGAGCTATGAGAAGCACTTTACCACCTCTTGCTATTTTCGGTATGTGCATTGATAAAGGTGGTTAGTAGCACAATGTTCTACGAAGGTGCTTTGTTACTACCTAAATTGCACTTAGTTGGACTTCAAGCGAGCCGCCAAGGATGAACAATTACTTGTTCAAATTCCGAGTTTAGAAGTCCATTCAAGCCGTCCTAGGCCCTTTTTATTTTTAACATGTTCATACCCCCATGGGGAATTGTAATAAAATGACTTAGCATGATGAATTTATGTAAAAGGTTTGACTTCTTAGGACTTAGTCATTAATATATTATTCCAGGGTGTTTTTTTTCTTGTTAATTATATATTGTTTTTTAACAATTTATAATTTTCGAGTTTTTCACTCAAGCCTCCAAAGCTAGAACAACTGTCTTGGTGGTTAGGCCTTGGGAGGCTATTAAAACCTAAGTGTCAATGTATATTACCATACTAGTCTTATTTTTTAAGTTGTAAGGACATGTACTAAGTACCCCATAGGATTTTTTTAATTTCCAAAAAAAAAATTTGATTTTCCGTTTTTTCCAAGCTTATTTTTAATAAGTTAATTTTAAAAATTTTCTAAATCATAAAAGTGAGACTAAGAGGTTGTTTTTACCATCGGGGTGTTCATTTTCTAACCTAGAGCACCCACTTAACCCCTAAGTGTACTTTCCTAAGTTTTCGAGTAATTAATTATCTCCAAAATAAATTATTACTTGAAAAACCCAAAAAAGACAAAAAAATTGGAAAAAAATGAGAAATTCGGCAACTCATAAAAAATTGGAAACATGACGAAAATTGATTCCATGAGTTAGAAAAGGTTACAGGTAAATAGAATTATTCCTAAAGTGTGACAAGTCCCAAAAAGGAAAGTTCGAGTTGCCAACACCCAAGTAGAAATTTCCTCATCCAAGAGAGGGCATACTTCTCCAAAAGGGGCGCATTCATCCAGGAGGGGGTACATCCAGTATGAGTTGGCACAGGTTTTAGCAAGTAATCCTTTTGCCAATGAGTTGTTTCCATGATACAACGTTCTTTCCAACTTTTTTCCAGCTCTTTCCAAGCAAGCAAGGCATCTCTTTTTTAGCAAGTGCGCCCCCTCTTACCTTGTCTTCATCTATTTATGCAGGCACTCTCTCCATGTTGATGCATGAGAAGTGTGGAACCTTTGCTCTTATTGCTCTGTAATTGCGAAGATTTTATGAATGAATAAAGGATTTGGAGGAAAGAACCATGTGATTCTCTTCATGTGTGTGGATGCTTACTGTTAAATTTGGGAGGTAATCTGTGTCTTTTCATTACTTGTCTTGTTGATTAACTATTGGCCTTTGAAGGAGAAATATCTCTCAGTAGGGTAAGAGAAGTAGATTTGTTTATCTATCATCTTATTATTTAGTTGCATAAGATCCCTTAGAGATACATGTTATTTTAGTTTAAATTCATGTTTTTCTGAGCTTCTTTTGTGGTTAACACCGATTCGTTTAATCCTTCTTATGCAAGTGTGTAGGATTGCAGGTTGCTTAGCTTGAAGAGGAAGGCGTTCTAGTTTGATTCTCCTCTCTTTTCAAGCACATCAAAAAGAACATAATCCCTCCGAGTCCCACTTGGAAGACTCCATAGCCCAAGTTCAAGGGCTTTCTATTCCTCTCTTTCTCTCATCTAAACAATAATTTTTCCAATTATTGGTTACTTTAGAAGTGTTGATCGAATTAGTGCAATACGAAATAAATCATAAACTAATCTGATTAGCATTTACATTTAAGTTTAGATCTGATTTTTTAAAGTCAAAGTTTATAGATCTAGCTTCTAACAAGTACAATTTCAATACTTCAAGTTTTATCTTTTAAAAAAGTACTTGGATTTTATGCTAATTTTTTTTATGTTTTAATTGATCAATCTATCACTTTCTAGCATAGCTTTGTTGGCAGTTTTGCAGCCATTGACGAACAGGTAGAGAGGCACTCTGGCAAAATTTTCAAGTTTTAAGACATCCAAGAGCCACCTTTCTTCCTACCTCTTCTTTGGGCAGTTTTAAAAACCCAAATTTTTGTAAAATTGTGTCTCCTAATCTATAAAGGAAAACAAGTATTTATTCTTCAATGTAATAACCATTAATAAAAGAGAAACAGGTGGGCAGCCAAGTGCCCACACCCCATCCCCCCCGGGGGATCCATGTTGTTTCATTTTTGTGGTTTGATTTCTTTAGAGTAGTTGTTTATGTTTCTTAGTTAGATTTCCATTTGTATTTTTTATTGCTTTTAAAAATTTAACAAATACAACCGTGTTCCCGGAAAACGAGAGTATCGGTATTGATATTTTTAAACAACACACGTTTGACTTAAAATTCTTAAAATTAACAAGGCTTTAGTCCCCGTATGCTCTTGTGAACATTGCAGGTCTTTGGCTGGAACGATGGGACAATTAGAAAGGGATTAGAGTGACTAGTAATTAGTCTCATCTTACAATTAATCCCCAAGTGAAAATATGACACTTTTTCAATATTGTTTAGACATGGGCAAAGTCTTCAAGTGAAGTGGGAACAACTAGAAAGTGACTGTGGGGCCTTGTTAGGCTACATCCTTGTTGGTGTAGTGTTGAACACAACCCCACGACTCCATCTAGCCCACATGTCACTATGAGAACCACTTCTAAGCAAATCCGGACACATTTCTCATACCCTTGGGTATATTTGGAGTACCTTCTCCCCTTAATAATTAGATCATTACCACATTAATAAAATTGATCAACAATTAACCCACTCCCTAATCTACTTATTTAATAATCTTAAAATTTACCAACTAAGACAGCTGCAATACATCTTTGAGACCACAACAACAACCCTTATACACGAGCACCCTTTTAATTGGCACCCATAATTGCCAAAGCATACCAGATTTTGAGAAGTCCATTACAGTGAGCATCAAAGACAAATCATGAGTTATGGGTGGATGGGGTCCATTTTTGAGATCATCGCTGGATCAATTGTGTGGCAGAGCCTCAGAGCAAGGCCCCAGGTCGTTTACCGAGTGATTTTGGGATCCCCTGCCAAACATGTTGGAACCTTTCACACAGTGGATTTCTCCGCTATTGGAAAGTGAGATTGGAACCTAACTTAAAGTGCTTCACATATGTACCTATGGTGTATCCTACATTTGCAGTTATGTACCAGATATTGTGTCCAAGAGATTTTTTTTTGAATGATTATGTATGGTATTGGTAGACTGACTAGAAGTAGAATTTATCTTATGACTTGTGATTACTTGATAAGTATGATGTGTAGGACATTGGCATGGCATTAAATTTAGTGTTAGTTTGTGGTTTATATACATGTTCTCTGGCAAGTCTCCACAGTGTTGCTTTGATCATTACCTAACCCTTTTGATCCATACGTTGGCTTTACCCATACTCCACCCATTCACATTGCTTGATACAAATCCTAATTGATCTAGATATGACTAAGTGATTCAAGGACACTCCCCCTTTGTGACCTCTTTGGTAGGATGGCCTCCATGTCTTCCTTGGTATCTTGGCTCTGATGTCTGTGATGAAGCCTTCTGACCTCGTTGGACTCATTTTTCTTGTAGACCCCTGTCAATTGAGTGCAAGCTAAGGTTATCCTAATCACCTGAAGTGTTCCCCGAGTCTTGAAACAAGTCTTCCCTTCCTTGAAACTAAATAGCAGCAGGGAGGGTAGGTACTCCTTGAATTAAAAGGTTAAACCTACTTACTCTAAAAGGAATTATTGTGGAAACCCCGTTGCACCTATGGATGGTGACTGGAAACAAAGTTAAGGACGTGTCATAATTGGTGCCTAGAAGGCAAGCAAGGGCTAGTACCTTTCAATCATTAGCCAACTAAAGGATTGGAAATGAATAAAGTGCTCTAAAGGAATATCCAAAGAAAAGAAATGATTCAAATGAGAAAGTCATACATGAAATGCAAAATGTCAAATGAAATAAAGGGTGGCTTGATAAAGTCAAACGGGTACCTTCTAGCATATTATCCATTTGTGAGAGACCCTATTCCTTATTGTTTTCCAAACTAGCAAATGTCACAGAGGTTTTCTGTCTCTCAAATCTCCAAGAGTAACTCAAGCCTTCCACAGATCAAACAATTCACCTGACAAAGCCTATTGACTAAATAACCATCCACTTCACACAATGAGGCCTGATCTTTGCAACATAATGTGATGATGTTTATTAGAAGATAATATGCATATAACTCATTTACATGTGCTCTTTGTTTTGTCATGTTTTTGTGCTATGTTGACATGTCATGTAATGAGTCACATGATGATCATAGGGTATTGAATAGGACCTTATGCTTAGTAGTTTATCAAGTTTATCAATACTGCACATAATTAAGTGCTTGCATTCCTCTACAGGCTTGATACATGGCTATCCCATCATCTTTCATCTTGGTCAAAGTTTGACCAAGTTTAACATTTTTTACTAGGCCAAACCCAAGTTTGACCTGGTCATAGGGGCCAACCAATAATATGGGACATTCACATATACATCACTCATTATACATCACGCGTCATATCTCAGGCTTTGGAGGCCAAATGGACCCCTCCAAATAGCATTTGTGGCATTCCTAGATTAACTGGCTAAAAATAGAATTACTTTCCTAAGTCTAGAATTTTAGCCTAAGCATAATTTAATTATTTGGAGCTGACTATAAACGATGCATTTCATATTGGATTTGGGCCTAAGTATGGTGCATATTATGGGTTTTGAGGTAAAGGAACTCATTTGTGGCATCAAATTTGCATTTCGGGCAAGGGAAGTCAGAGATCCAATTAATGACACATTAATTAATTTTATCCTAAGGTTCAATATGTATGGTAACGGGATCCCAAAAGAGTGAAGTATGACATAGGTAGTCTTATTTTGAGGTCCTAAACACATTTTGATCATCATCTCATCATTCTAACTTGAGCATACCCAACATTTGATGAGACACATCATCATGGGGCACACTCTCTTCCTTGGGGGCACACTTAGCAAATAAAGATCAATACTTTGGCAAATTTGATGATGTAAAAGGTGAAAGGGACCACAAAGGGGATCCCCTAGTGACCCTGAACAATGTATCACACTTAACACTTAGCAAATTTATCATTGTACATGGACTCATGGAGGCAATTCGCCCCCTCCAAGTGAATTTCATTTTCAGCTATTTTTCAAAAATGTAGAGGAGATGAAATATCTCAGCCATTGATATTCCTCTTCTATATTTTAATCTCACCTATCTATCACTTTGGCTAGGGATTTCACTCACTCTCCTTCTATTAAAGAGAGTGAGTTCTCTATTGTAGGAACTTTTGGCTCATTTCAACAATTACTAAAAACTAGAGCTCTTGTGTGTGCAAAATCTTTGTTTTCGGCTAAGTGTTGATGGATATTTCCTCTTTCCTTGCTCCTACTATTGCTAGATCTTAGCCATTACTTGTCTTGGGAGATTTTCGTGGTGTATTCCATGCAGGAGAGAAGGTTGAGTTCATGTAATGTTCCATTATTGATAAATAGGGAATTGACTAAGGACATTTAATATCAGGAGCATATTAGAACAATTATTCAGTATTATTAAGTCATCAGTATAGTAAAGAGGGCCATCAGAGTTATTATCATAAAGCATGCAGAGCATGCAAGCTTTATTTCTTCAGTCTTAAGTCAACGAGCAATTAGAATTGCATGCATGCAAAAAGTAAAGTGCAAACCCTAAAAGTGACATCCAAACCCTAAAAGTACATGCTAAAGCTATATAAGAAGGGTCAATGAACCAAAATGAGGATCGATGATTATATTTGTTGATTTGGATTTTTTGAGTAGCAGCACAGCATGCAGCAACATGAGTTGGGGTTGAAGATGACATCTTCAGCTAACGAGGGTTCGGTAGTGCAACTATCTGCCCTAGTCTCTTTTAGGATAGACCATCCAGGTTTATCAACGACATTCACCTTATACATCAGTGTTCAGTGATCCAACACACTCAGAAGGATTATTTGCAAATTCACATTTTGCAGCTGGGAAATAGTTGGGAAACCCCAGAAGGATTCGCTGGGACCCCAAACCTAGTCTTTCCTCCGCATGTCAGCTTCCTCTTTCTCGGCAGGCTCATCCCACGTCATAGAGTGATTATCAGTTTCCAGTTTGCTTATCTAGGACAGTTATCAGCATATCAGTGAAGAAAGGGGCATGAGCACCAAGGAGGTAAAAGAATTCGCTAGGGCACTTAGAGGAGGCCAAATCTCTGCATGTGGCATTCCATCTCTCCAGCAAGTGAAGAAGACCAACGGTCCTACAAAGTTTCGGTGGCATTTGACCATCCTTAGTAAAATAGTAAAACAATATTTGGGATATTACAGTTCACCCTACATGCCTTGGAAATCTTGGCAAAGGGTTTTTTGTGAATGAAATCGTTTTGCTTCCTATGTTATCTATTTTTTGCTATTTCTCCTTGCTACTTGCATGACATTCTCAATTTGCAAATGCTGAGTTTTAAGTTGGTTCTTGTGATCTTCACTTACTAAATTATTTCTTGTGTATTGCAAGTTGGAAGTGACCAGAGTATAAGTGTGCCCAGGCTAGGAGTGGGATTTTTCGAAGCTGAGATCTATACAACAATTGTTGAGGAAGGAGAAGGAACTCGATCGGTCATCCAGAACAAGGTAAGTACCCCGAAACTTTGGTAGAAATAGCTCTGAAAACCCTTTGTCACAAATATTCCCAATTTTCTCTACTTGTTTATATTACATGTGGGGGGTTTTGAATGGTATTTAGCTGGTTGTAGCTTTCATGCCATATTTCGGGTTTTCTTTCATGTTGAATGTGTGTATTTTGAAACTCCATAACGCCCCCTATATAGGCATTGCTTGAAAGGTCATTTTCAAACACTTGGGTAGTGCCCTTCTCCCCTTGCATTCTCATTTTCCCTCGCTGTCATAATCATTTCAGATCTGATATTTTGGTACAGTAAGGGCACCCAAGTCTTAGACATCATTAAAATATACCCAACTCTCATTTCTCATAAGTTTCCAATCTTAGTTTATCATATATTTGTCTAGGAGAGGAGCTGCAATTTACTCCTTAGTACTTTGTTTCTTTGGCACTGTTTTGCAGCTTGCTAGACTTGTTTTAGGCTTGCTGGTCTGTTTTCTATACAAGTAAATCTTCAAAACAGCCATCATTTAGCCCAAGTCTGGCCATCATCAAGCACACTAAGTGGGTTTCTCCCCATTCCAAGTAGCTGGTGATTTTTATCTCCTTATCTGTAGGCTGCTTGTTTTGACTAAATTAGGCTGATTGCTCACTGTTATTGCTGATTATTTCCCTTTAGACGCAGATTTCCCCAGGGTACTTACTTATCATATTTGCTAAAACCTCGAAGGTACCCAGCTTCTTAGCCAAAATCAGTCCTACAACTACTTTTGGAAAGTTGAGTTTCTCGACAAATACTTAGGAAAGCAGGACTGGGGACACTTCTCGTGGCTAGTCTGGGTCTACCTTCAGTGGATCCAAGAAGCCTAAAGAGAGAGGTTCTTACCCGGCGTGACACATTGGGGCATGGCCCTAAGGTATCACGAAGAGCTGTGACCTCTTTCCTTGAACCATTTTGGAGGTGGTTGGTAAGTTGGTAACTAATTACATTGTTTATTCATTGTTGAAACTTTCTCGTGGAGTTAGTTACTCATAGGAAGTGGATATACCCAACTCCATTTGCTTATTATTGTTGAACTCTTCTCAAAGGATTGGTTATTTGAGAACAATTATTGTATTATTCCCCTTGGAGAAAAAAGTGGATCTGACCATAAGTTTGCTATTTCTAGAAAATTTAGTTGAGCAAAAAGTGGATCTAGAAAGAGAAATTATTATTTTAATGTAAAGGAAGTTGAGATACACTCTATATAAAGAGTAGCCATTCCTCATCTATTTTCATGGTTGGAGTTGGGATAAATCCCACTGAGCCTAATTGAATATCTATTGGTTTCTTTGGATGGTGAATTAAAGCGTTTCTTGAATGGTATGTGCTCCTCATGTTTTACATATGGATGAAATCTTCAATTGGTAATGGTTTTTGGCTAATGAAGTAAGCAAGCTTTTTCTTCTTCTATGTGATGGTTGCCAAATGGAAGTTTAGGTTGCAGTATGTATCTCAGCTCTTGGTTATATACTCTCTTACCCTTGCATGGCAATTATCCTTCCAGAATCATTTGAAAGTATCTACTCTCGTATTTTCCCTTTGCAGATTGCTGAAATAAGTAAAGCCATTAGAAGTGATTAGGGCATGTACTTTGCTACCCCAATCCTCCTAATCATTCCTTTTAAAATCCTTCATATTGACCTTTGAACCTGATTGGTTAAATGGATAAGAGACTAGTCTCTAACCCATTCATCCTTATTTCTCATGCGTTATCATAAACTGTTTTCCTAAAGCTATCTCTTCATTTCACCTTGAATCTAATTGCAGCTTCTGTAATCCTATCCTACAGAAACCTCCCTTGGGTTGGAGAAGAGCCAATCTAAAGAACATAAGAGGGTTTGGTGTGGTGACATCGGCCTCCCTCTTAGTTTCACTAAGCCCATACCTATAGCTTTAGGACTTTATCTTGAAGGGTGTAAGTTTGCATGATAATACTAACTCTTTGAATTATGTACCCACAACATTGCTTTCTAGACTTGCAATAGCCTAGTCTGTCCTCTTTCCAATTGCAGTAGGCATCACTTAAATTGGACCTCACAGTCTCAAGATATTCTCTTTTTAGTGAACCCTACTACTTTTAGCCATTTTTGAAAGCTAAATAGAAGCACCAACTTGTATGGACTATATCTCCAAAATATACATGCGTCCACTACTAAAATTTGGACCAAATAAAGTATACTCTCTTCTTTCCAACCCTACAAGTCTCACCTCATTTGGAGTTCCCCTAGCAAAATTTGTAGCAAAAACCATACAAGGTACCCAAACCAAGAACNAAACTCAGTACTTAAAATAGCATGATAAAACAATATATATATATATATATATATATATATATATATATATATACAATGTACACCAAATATGAGCATGGAGCACAGCTCCCGAAGTGATAATAATGATGCGTCACAAAAATAACTCCGCGTTCAATAGGAGAACCTCCTCCAAACAACCCAAGTACTTCAATATATCCAAATCACAAGTCCATGTTTACAATAATGACTACATTGACTTCTATATATACATATTCTCTCTCATTGCATATACGGACTTCCTATTAGGTCAAACCTATTTAACCCCATTATACACCCCCATTACGGTCATAACAATCTCAATTTTCTAACTTGAACTACCAGCATATAACAATGAAATTCTATGCACTAATGTAGCAGCTTGAAAGCATTATGAATATCAACAATGATACTGATCAGTGCATGTGTGTGAGACAGAGGATGAGACAGAGAGAGAGAGAAAGAGAGGGGCATACAATGCACTGATGCCAACAACCGCTACAGGACGAGGATAGTCTTCCATCTTCTTTTCTTGCTTTAGAGAAGTAGCTTCATTGTCTCCCTCAGAATTTATGCAAGCTTCCACGTCCCCATAACCATTTCCTTCTACCAACATGTGCGCACCTCCATGTACATCTTCAAGGGAACCAATTATTTCTATCTGTTTGGACATGGAATTAAACCTCTCCTTTGCCTGCACAAAAGTCTCTGAATTTAGAAAAAATAATGATTGAACCAAAAATATCCAGAATTATCTCTTGGTAAAAATAACAAACCCTATCTATGAAAAGCATGCTTAAACCTTACACTAGACAATTGTCAAATAAGAAATCCAAATGTTCAATAATGGGAAGTAAGGTAGAAATGGACCTCTGGAAGATCAAGCTTGTTTAAAACCACCATGTGGGGCCTTTCAAGGTATTCTGGGTTGTACATACATAATTCCTGCAAGAAAATAAATTCACACAGCTCTCAGAGGAACATAGAACATATTAAAATTCACAAGAAAAATAGAAGTGAGAAACAAATACGATAATTTATTCAATCAGACATTGAATAAGATCTTTAAAATTAGAAATTTTATTATTGTATTGAATCTGTCTGCAATTTCACCAAGATTAAAATAGTTAAACTCAATTAATCTTCCAGCTATCAAGCATTGTTAGAACTAAATTGTTTGAAGGAAAATCATATAAACATATAGACTTGTATGAACAGTGTTAGCCCTTGACATCTTAGAGTGCCTAATGATCGATGCCTTTGCGATTTTGACCACATCTATCCGTTCCACAGATGAGATCTATGGTTTTGCCATGGACATTTGCTAGATACACTTCCAGCTTGATCAAATCAACATGTTATGTGCCAAATATTTTTGGGGACTTCTCAGTTGATGCCAATGTCCTTGTGTTGAGGGGTCACTTGTGTTTCTCTAAAGTGGCTAACGTACTTTGGATTGCAGTTTCATAGCTAAAGACGTATCATGGTCTACTCATAATTTCCTCTAGAAAAGTGTCACCTTGTGAGTCAAGTGTATCCCTAGGAATTTAGGTAGGTGTAACCAAGGCTGTTGGGAATAGGAGCGGGGGTAGAAAGCGAAATTTTCAAGTGAGAGTAAGAACATTGAAGATGAAAATCACTTCCTCTTAGAGTGCCCTGCGTACACCCACATTAGATCCCAGTTTCATAATCTTTGTTGCAATACCGACTTTCCTAGCCTTTTAGCCTGTCAAAATTATAGTAAGCTCGGGATGCTTCTTTCCAAGCTCTTTGAGCATAGAAATATAACTTTAAAGCAAACTAATTAATTCTCTTCTTTAGGTCCGATAGACCAAAGTTTGGTCTCAGGGGACGTTAACCATCATCATCATCATCATTAAAAAAACATGTAGAATGCCAAATTAGCTATAGCAAACATGAATACATAGTTATAAGTTTAGAAGTTATAACCATTTAGTACACAGATAACATCAATCATCTAGGAGCTATAACTTATAACATTTGTTGAGAAGTTGACAAGGAAAGATGCAGGAGAGTAGAGGGTGAGAAACACCTTACCAGGTGTCATGGATCCAGTGGTGGAGACATGTGGAGGCTTCAGTATATTTTTCCAGTTACATGCGGGAAGTGCATGCATGCATTTTTAATGCAATAGTGTGATTTTTGCATGGGAATGAAATTAGGGTTTTGGAACTCTAATCTTACAAATGAATTAGAAAAAGGCGTGGAAAAGGCAAAAGTCACTTTGCTTGTGTTTTTCAAGACATCAAAAGAGAGGGGTGAATTGATGCATGCAGCGGGGCACATTCTTGGAAGGAGAATGTGCAGGCTGGCAAAGAGGAAGGGTGTTGATCTAAGATGACACACTTCACTTGTGTCTAATGGAGAGTTCTTTAGAGGCTAAGAGAGAGTGGATCATCTTCATCCATATCTGAGATAGATCAAACAAAGAAGGGCGCATATCCTGAGAGAGAAGCACATTTCACTGAGGAGGGGTGAGCTTTGAGATAGAGCTCTTCCATATTTGAGAGAGGGATTCGCTTAGACAGTGATCCAAAGGTAGGAGGATGAGAGGTCCTGATCAGATAGCAATTCAGAGTCAGATATAGTCAGAGCAAAGAGGTGAATTTAGCAAAGGGGCGCATTCATCAAGAGTGGGGCGCAATCTGGCAAAGGGGCACACTACTGAGTTTTCTTCAGATAAGACTTGGAGCTTGTGTGGCTCAGAAACAAGTCTAAGTTGGATTATCTCTATTGTATCTATTGTACTTGCTTAAGATTATAAAAGTTGCTTCCATCTCTCACTAGTTTTCCCGCAAGGGTTTTTCCAGAGTCATTTGACCGAAAACACTGTCATTTAAGTGTGATTGCTATTGTTAAAAGTTATAGAGATCTCATATGTTGCTTATTGTGATTCATGATTATATGCTTTTATGTTATCTGGGATTAGAGAGATTTGTGATCTTGTTGAGGTCAGTTTTCAATGTGCCCTAGATATCTGAAAAATATACATGGTATCAGATCCTTGTTAAAGGTTGGTGCAGTCACACCTAGATCTACAAGTATTATACCAGATTTGTGTGTGGACACAACAAAAGTTTCAAATCTATGAGTTTAGGGTTCATATCTACGAGTATTTATACCATATCTATGAGGATTCATATCGGATCTATTAGATCTGTGAAGTTGGAGAATAGATCTATATAAGATCTATCAAATCTATGCAAGTAGGGGCCATATCTGTATCTGAAAGGTGTTTCCTTGTTCTTCGAGAAAGCTTTGATTTACGTTTCAATCAAAAGATCATGAATTATTAGATCAGAGTGCAGCAACCGCAGATGGCAGCAGTAGTTGAAGTTAATAAATACACGGAGAAATGGGACAAAGAGTGTTCCCTCTTTACTTGTCACTAGTGTACTTCAGTTGATGTGGATGTGTATTCCATAGAGGAGTTTGTCAGGGAAGTATCTTTGATTTCCTATCATTCTTCGAGTGCCTCTACTACCAGTATTTGATATATAGATAGCAGGGCCTCTAGTCACATGACATGTGTTCGACGACATTTTACATATCTTACCAAGACAAAGTTAGATCTAGAGGTTGTGCTAGGAGACAATACTTATGTCGGGGCAATTGGATGAGGGACAGTCTCTTTTCAGAGAGAGTATGGAAAGTCCATGAAGTTAAGGGATGTCGTGTACGTTCCAAGGTTAAAGAATGACTTGATATCAGTTTCTACTATAGAAGATAGACGATTTTGGGTGATGTTTTGAGATGGGCATGTTCTTATACACCCTAAGGGATCCAGTATTGCTACAGCAGTGAGGATTGGGGTCCGTAGTGAAAAACTATACAAGCTCAACTTTCAACTTCGTCATGCCTTAGCACATGACAACAACAATGATGGCTATGACTTGTGTGAGTTGTGGCACAGGAGGATGGCCCACCTACATCATCCAACATTGAGTATTTTGAGAAAGATAGTGACAGGTGTGCCAAAGTTCAACACAGAGCACAGTGATGTGTGCAAGAGGTACGCACTTGGAAAGTATGTCAAGACTGCCTTTCCAAGCAATGATAGCAAATCAGCAGGGATTCTTGACTTGATACATTCAAACTTGCATTGTCTGATGTCAACCACATCATTGAAGGGTTACTAGTACAAAGTGACCTTCATTGCTAATTTCTACAGGAAAACATGGATGTACTTTTTGTAAAGCAAGGAATCGAAAGAAGACTTGCAGAAGTTCAAAGAGTTCAAAGCTCTAGCGAAGAACCAAACAAGGAGGAGGATCAAGGTATTGCGGTCAGACAATGGGGATGAGTTTGCCTCCAAAGAGTTTGATGCTTTATGTGATCAAAAGGGTTGTCATGTCCCCATTCAAATAAGACTACTTGCAAATAATGATTCACCAACCTACTAGTTCCCTAGGTTGAGATGGAGACATAATTTTTGTAATAAAGGGGCTATAGCACCCAATAGGACTTTAGTTTACCATATTCACATTTAAATGGGTCACATAAATAAAAAATGCTAAGAAAATAAAGTGGCATTGGTTCATGAAGATACTTGTAAGCTTGTGGAGCCTTTGGGTGACTAGATTCCCCACACACTAGTTCCCTAGGTTGAGATGGAGACATAATTTTTGTAATAAAGAGGCTATAGCAGCCAAAAGAACTTTAGTTTACCATATTCACATTTAAATGGGTCACATAAATAATAAATGCTAAGAAAATAAAGTGCCATTGGTTCATGAAGATACTTGGAAGCTTGTGGAGCCTTTGGGTGACTAGATTCCCCACACACTTGACATGACCATCCAAATTCGAACCCAAGGGGAATGTAACGTTCTTGGAAGTTGATATGTTGTCACATAGCATATCATGAAACAAGGAATTCGAATTAGTAGAGGAGAGTAACTCCCATGGAAGAGGAAGAGACTAAGAAGCCATTGTGTGCCACTTGGAAGGAGATTCCATGCACTCTATGACAACCAATGATGAAAGATTCTATGACAAATATGACAAATTCAGACCTGATTGCAGACCTATGACAAATCTGACATGAAAGGGCTTAAAATAGCCACCAAGGTGGCGCATTTGGGAGTTAGAAGCAACCATTCGAAATTTGGGAAAGAATTGGAGCATGAAGAAGGAGACAAGTGTCATATGAGTTACTAAACAACTAAGATGAGTTGGAGGAATCCTATGAAGGGAAATTCGACCTTATGAGGCCTCATGAAGTTAATAAAATGATGTCTTGGGGAAAGAGAAGGGATTTTAATCATTTGCTAATTGGCCTTTGGCATTTTGAAGAGCTTTTGCTTGTCCATTGCACGATGAGTGTTCATTCTTCTTGCTTGTGAATCAATTTCAAGGGAGTTGGATTCCTTTTCAAGTTGGTTGATGGAGAGGCCATTTAGACCTCTCATTGGAGCTGAATGAAGATGTTTTAGTTGCAGGTTGTAGATCCATACAGTTCAAGTTCTTATCTATCTCCCTCTTTTCTCATTCCTACTTCACCATTCCCCATGCTCTCATGTGATGGCGCACTTGTTGGAGTGGTGCTTGCGCTTGGATGAGTCTATTTGATGCCAAAGCTTGGGTATATGATGTGTGGATCTGTACTCTTATGTCCATATGCTCTGTAATTCGAAATATAAGAAATCCATGTGTGAAAGGCTTCCATTCCCATGCGCTTGAATAACTAGTTTCCATGAATTTAGCTTCAAGCTTGAAAGAATTTTATATCATATTTGTATCAGGAAATTCTCTGATGTTTAATGTTGTTGGGACAGAGATTTGTATGTTGTAGATGGCCATTATATGTCATGTTACTATCTAAACCATTTATTCTACTATTCATGTGTCAAACTTAAGCTAGTAATGCAATCTCCCAATAAGCAATTTCCATGAAAGTTACCATACAGTTGATGTTCCTCATAATCAATTTGAAGATCTTAGAAACCATGAACAATGAAAGCCATTAATGTCTGATATGCAGCCCCATACTCTGTTCTGAAAGTTGGGAGGGTCGTACTGCATTTTAAGGGCCAAAAGTGTCATCTACCCTTGGGGATTTTAACATTGATTTTCCTAGTTTTTTGTCCTTCTTTCCCTAGGGTCAAAAGCAAGTTGCATAAGTATTTGGAAAGTATATAAGCATTCATAATATGAATTAGGATGTCCTGAGACCCCACAAGCCATTCTATACAAAATTTGAAGTCATTTGGGTGCATTTGGATCAACTTGGGTTTCAGTAGGCCAAAGCTAGAAATTGGCCAAAATTGTGCAAACTTGGATAACATGTCAAAATGAGTTTTCTGATTCGACCTTTGAGTGTTTGAGGTCTGTTAGGATGTTTTAAAGCCCATAGGGTCCTTTCATAAGAAATTTGGAAAGGTTCAGTGGTGTTTGGAGCCAAACCAAGAAAGACTAGTTTATTACTTTTTTCTAGTTTCGAAACTGACAAAGTAATGAAGGAGGAGGTATGTGAACTGTTTGTGAAAAGTCCTAAGCCACACCATATTAAGAAGCCACATATATCAGTTTGTCAATCCTATCAGAACCTAATATCACTTCCCTTGAGCTTCCGCATTTGTCTCATAACCATGGAGTCAATGTGAAATCTATTGTCAATGAGGGTGTTAAGAAACAATGTTTTCCATGTCAAAGTTTTGAAGCCTCTTTGAAACATTTTGGATAGTGTGACTAGTTTCCCCAAAAAGGTACATTACAGTGGTATCAAAGCATGGTTCTTGAACCTGTGCATTAAGACCATCCATTGAAGAAAGAGTTGCAGCCATGTCTTACTATTATGTGATGATTATGAGCAATATGAAGAAGAATGTGCAATATGAAGAAGAATGTGAATGATATGAGGAAGAGTTTCCAACTTGCAAAACTTCTTACAATTTCATAAGGGATGAGAGTTATTCTTATGACCTTGTGTACTGTAAAATGTACGTGCCAAACCACCACGAGGTACTCTTATGAATGAATTAGAAATCTTGAGAGCAACATGTAAAACTTTGCCCCAATAATATCAAGCATATCTTGTTGTAATAGGAGAGTCACATAAGACCACTCTTTTTGAAGACTTTGCTGAGTGGGTGTTTGGATATACGCCTAATAGTGCAGATGTGAACTCATTAAAGGACAATCAACAATCCACAAGTTTGGAGGAGCATGAAAGAAGTAAAAATCAGCCTACTTGTGAAAAGAGCAGAGATATATCCTTTGTTAAAGTTTAGGGTTAGATTATGATTTGACATAAAAATTATACTTTAATGCATAAACAAAATTATGAAACGAAGTTAGAATCATAATAGTATTCCTGCAATAAATTCAAACATAATTTTCATCTCTTTCAACTTTAACACTCCACTGGTCATTGCATTAAAGTTGGTCCTCGAGATGATTTACCAAATGCCATGCACAATAACAATATTATAACTGATAAAAAAAACAATAATAAGGTACAGGAAATAACAACAGTAAAGAACAGTAACAATACTAATCTAGAATTGTTTTGGGTCGGCCTTATCCTCTATCTTTAGCATAGTTACATATATCGCCGATATCGCGAGTCAAAAGGGTCGGCGATATATCGCCATGAAAAAATCGCGACACATTAAAATATCGCAATATTTTCAGTAAATGTCGCGAGTCGATGGAATATATCGCCTTGTTGGAAAAAAACACGTTTTTTTGCCATAAAGAGACCACAGACGAGTTTTTGGGGTTCATTTGCGCTTTGCAGCATTGAGGAAGAGGTCCACTCCTGTTTTGGGTGATTTTCTACAAGAGAGCAAGGGGGAAAATGATCGAGTTTCCATTGTCATTGAAGATTGTTGTGAAGTGGGGTTCCATCTACTAAATCTATTCAAGTATGTATTATTTCATTATTTTTCTTTTTGCTTGAGATTTGTTGGTTAATGTAGATTTAGTGTGGGGTTTAGGTTTAGATTTAGTGTAGGGTGTAGATTTGTCATTACAATCATAGCCTATAGGGTTTTATCCTTTTAGGTAGGCCACCCTCCATTTCTTTGAATGTTTTCATAATTTCATTATTTTCAAAATTTTAAAGAAGAACATTTCAAAATTTATTCATTTTTGTTTTTTGTTGTGGCATAGGTTTCAACTTTCATCTCCATTGGCATTATCCACTTCAACTTTCAACTTTCAACTTTCAACTAAATAGTGACACAATGTCAAAGCCATTGGATCCAATGTGGGAGTATGGGCAACCAATTGACCCTAATAATCGGCAAAGGTTGAATTCCAAACTATGTGGGAAGGATATTTGTGGTGGAATTAGCCGCTTGAAATACCACCTTGCCAAACTTGTTGGGCATGAAGTGGGATGTTTATCCTACTGTTACCCCAGAAGTGATGCGTATTGCAAACCAATCCATTCTTGACATGGCTAAGAAGAGGGACAAGAAGGAGGAATTCAGAAATGAACTTGCATCTAGAACACAGTCACGAACCATGGGAGCCACAAGTGACATGCATTTCTTCTCCTCATCTACACAACCCCCACATCCCACTGTGCCTTCTTCAACCTCACCTTACATGGCATCGAGGCAACCTTCTGTTCGAACCATGCTCAAGCAAAGGGAGAAGGAATAGGTGGATAAGAGTTGTGACAAAATGCTTTTTATGGGGTGATGTGCCTTTCAACATCGCCAAAAACAACCCCTACTATCATGCCATGTTTCAAGCTGCCGGTACTGTTGGTCCAGATTATAGGGGGCCTTCCTATAATGATTTGAGAGGGAGACTCCTTGATGAGGAGAAGGTTTATTGCACCCGGAGATTAGATGAGCTCAGACAGTCATGGGAGGCCACCGGCTGCAGTGTTATGTCAGATGGATGGACTGATGGGAAGGGCAGATCCATTATCAATTTCTTGGTCAATTGTCCCCGGGGGACAATTTTTATCAAATTTGTCGATGCATCTCCCTATGTTAAAGATGCACACTTATTATGTGATTTGTTGGATAAGTTTATCCAAGAGATAGGTCCACAATATGTTGTCCAAGTCATTACAGACAACGCTGCCAATTATGTTGCTGCTGGGAGGATGCTTATGGAGAGGTATGCAAGCTTGTATTGGACTCCTTGTGCCGCCCATTGCATTGATTTGATGCTAGAGGACATGGGAAGACTTCCTTGGATCAAGAAAGTCATTGATTCAGCTCGGAGTGTGACAAAATATATATACAACCATACATATGTTCTTTCACTCATGAGACACTTCATGGGGAACAAGGAATTGATGCGGCCTGCAATCACACGATTCGCCACTTCCTTCATTTCTCTTCAGTCTATCCATAAGGTTATGATGGAGTTGCAGCGGATGTTTCTTTTTGATGAGTGGGCTTCTTGTGTCTATAGCACCAAACAAGATGGGCAAGTCATTGCTCGAATGGTGCAATTTGATTTGACTTTTTGGAGGAGATATGTGCCATCAGTGAGCCTTTGGTAAAGGTTCCTCGTTTGGTTGATGGTGAAAAGCCCGCAATGGGCTACTTATATGAGGCCATGGATAGGGCCAAGGAAGCTATCCATCACTACTATGAGGACAAGGGGGAGGTGGAACTCACAAGACGAGCTGAACTATGGAGTGTGATTGATGAACGATGGAATAATACTCTCCATCATCCCATTCATGCAACAGGGCTCTACCTCAACCCCGCTTTCTCTTATGCATGTGGCTTTCAGTTTGATGCTAAGGTCATGGATGGATTTCTCTAGTGTGTTCAGAGGATGGTGTTAACTCCCTCTGAGCGCGCAGAGATTTCTAGACAGATGGAGATCTATAGGATGTCATGTGGCACTTTTGGCTATGACATGGCTATCTAGGATAGAACCACAAGGATGCCATGTACAATTTGTTTAAAACTTTCAAATTTTGATCTCTTAGATTCTTAATTAATTACCCTTTCATTTCTATTTTTTTTACTTGGTAGAAATTTAATACATTGTAATTTGTAATTTTTCTTACCTTCCTTGTTTTCTTTGTAGATGTGTGGTGGACTAACTATGGTCGCAGAGTCCCAGAGTTGCAAAAACTTGCCATTAGAGTGCTAAGTCAAAGTTGCAACTCATCAGGGTGTGAGTGCAATTGGAGTGTCTTTGAGAAGATACACTCCAAGAAGCGCAAAAGGTTAGAATTTAGAAATGTTAAAGTTTAAAGTTTAAACTTAAATTTATAATCTTTGCTTCTTTATAATTTTATTAATTTTAAATATAATTTATTACAATTTTGAATTTGAATTTATCATCATTTATCACTCCCTAACTATGGATCTCATACTAATGCAGGTTACTTTCTCAACACCTTAATGACATGGTTTATGTCTACTACAATCTAAGGTTGCAGGTGAAACAAATTGAGAAAGTACCCAATTCAAATGCCATTTCATTGACATTGACACTACTAGCAAATGGAGGGTGGAGATGGAGGATGCTATGATGGATGAGGCACCTGAATGGTTGGAGGAAGAGGATGATGCAGATCTGTTGGAGGAGGAGAGGGGAGAGGAGGATGTTGATGTTCCACTTCTAGAGGATGACTATGAGGACATTGAGGAGGAGGTTGATACTCATGTGCAGCACCGACCAATTCCAATGCCACCACCTCCACAGAGTCATACAGTTGGGTTTGGGAGGAGACAACTCACATTCGCCTCCCCCTCATCCACAATATCTACTCGAGCAGTTGGAGGTTCTAGTCCCACCCCAGGCTCATCTGGACCACCTCCACGACCACCTACTGCTTCTAGAGGAAGAGTGGTGCCCTTGACCCGTAAAAGGGGTAGATTGATTAGAGGATCATCCTCAGGGAGTCGAGGACTTGATTCCTATTATTTATCATTGTACTATCATACTATGTTGGTGTCCTATCATCTATGTCTAGACTCTATACACTATCTACATGCCTCATGAGTCATGATGATTCATCTCTTAAGAGACATTTATTTTGATCATTTGATGTGATTTTCTATCATTCCATCAAGAACACATTTCAGTATTTTCAGTTTATACTATATAGTCGATATTTGATCATGATCCACCATTTGACATATTATGCATCTTATATATGAGTTGTATTTTAATATTTATGTGGAAATGTGTTTATTTGATGTTGTTGTTGCTTTAGATGTTAAAAAAATTGAAAAAAAATATTTATTTTTGTATTTTTAATGCAATACGACATTTGCCGATATTTTCCGATATTTTCGCCATTGCTGCCGATAAGTTTCATTCTGGACCCTCAGCGATATATTCGCCGACACGATATATGTAACTTTGATCTTTAGGTTCCGATCTTGTCACCGAAGGAACAAGTCGCCTAGATGAACAAATGATGTACCTTGAGAGCGAGCTTAAGAGGGTTATAGCAGTAAGGATACAAACCTCAGATTCTTAATCAACATGAAGAGAAACTTCAATCATTCGATCAGGCTTTAGTAACACTTCTTAAGAAGGAAAAGACACAGGTCATAGCTCAGCGGAGAAACACAGTCATGCCCTGCAGAGATACTCAGTCACACTAACACAGAAACATACAGTCACGCTAGCACACAGTAATACCCAGCAGAGACACAAAGTCATGCTAGCAGAGAAGACACAATCACACTAGCACATAGTCATACCCAGCAGTGACACACAATCATGCTAGCAGAGAAGACACAGTCACGCTAGCACATAGTCATACCCAACAGTGACACAGTCATGCTAGCAGAGAAGACACAATCACGCTAGCACACAATCATACCCAACAGTGACACACAGTCATGCCCAGCAGAGACACTTCACGGCAGCAGCAGAGAGGATACAGTCACGACTTAGGTAGTGAAGGTTGTTAACAAACAGACTTAGCAGCCCTAAAACAATGACGCCCAGGCTATAGTCCAAGAGAAGCTCACGACCCATATTAACAATAGCAAAAAAAGAACTTTGAATCGACCCAAAACAGTCACAGGTCAGATTCACATGTCAGTTGCAGAATGTCTCGGTTTAGCAAGAAGGGACAGCCTTAAACTTGAATCTGAAAAAACCCAAGGATGAAGCAGTGAAACCTTAGCAACATACTCCTTGACGCCAAAACATAAAGGTCAGAGCTGAGATCTAACTTGGATGATTACAATGACAGATAAGACTTGCTTTTATAACTTGAAAGTAAATCCAGAAGGGCCTTCTTCAACCCTAGCTTTTAGGGTGGTTACCAATAAAACATAAAGTAAAATTAGGCTGACTTAGGATAGGGTACCAATGGTCCAATGGTCTTACAAAATAAAAACCATAAAGTTAAGTTGACTTAGGATAGGGTACCAATGGTCCAAAAATGAAAACCATAAAGTTGAGTTGACTTAGGATAGGGTAGCAATGGTCCAAAAATAAAAACCATAAAGTTAAGTTGGCTTAGGATAGGGTGCCAATGGTCCAATGGTCTTACAAAATAAAAACCATAAAATTTAATTTATCATACCAAAGGTACACATAAAAAGGACGCTAGGACCAAGTAAAAGATAAAGGACCAAAAGTCAACCAAAGGGGTCACAATAAGAAGTTAAGACAACCCTCATAACCACAAGACCAAGGTGTACCATAAAGGTCGAAAAACAATAAGAAGTTAAGACAACCCTCGTACCAACAAGACCAAGGACTTTAGCCTTTTTTCTCTCTCAACGTACATTGTTTCATATATTTTCATAATCAGTGTATAAGGAGAAGATCCAAACTAGATGATGTGATCCTCTGGTCCTCAATATTGCTCCTAAGGGTTTGTTGTTAGTGGCAATCAAGGGGTGTCCAATCCCTTAAGAAACAACCTAGCAATAACCAAAGAGAGAGGACATCACACATCATCATCTTGGTCAACTTGACCAAGATCCACTTCGTTAACTGACCAAGAATGCTCCTACAGGAACTGCTTGGTCCCAGACCAAGAATCTGCCTGGTCCCAAACCAGGAAGTCTCTGTCTCAACCTGCAGGATTTGCTTGGACATCGTGTCCAACAAATTGCCTGGTCCCATACCAGAATACCCTAGAGACATATAGGGGCCCTAACCATATGTTAGGCACTTTGCCATGGTATCAACCTACTTTGTTCCAGACCAAGAACCAGAGGAGACTACTAGGGGCCCTAGGGTACCTTCTAGGGTCTTACTCTGCCCTAGTTAACTGACTAGGGTACCATCCTCCCTGAGAATGGGTCTCACAGCTGCACTAACTTTAACACTCCCTCTCAGCAAGAGGGGCATTCTCAGGAACACTAAGCTTGTCTCAAGAGTACTTAGACTTCGACAGAGTCTTAGTCAACACATCAGTAAACTGTCTACTTGACAGAGCATATTGCACGACGTCCCAGACATGGTAATACTTCTTCTTGATGTGTTCCTACATGTCATAGGGCACAAGATTTTATGAGAGCTCCAAACAACTCTAACTGTCAGCAAGAAGCTTGATCTTTTATAGATCCACTTGGAAGTTGTAATTGACTTCCCTTGTTAGCTGAGAACCACTTTTCATATGTCATTTAACATCTTTACCTCTTCCAAACCTGATGTTTGGTTGCCTCCTCATAAATGGAGGATTCTAAACAACGACGTGGTTCATCTGAGATATCAAACCAGAGAAATCATGAAACCTCTAATAGGTTTCTCCAAGAGATCAACTGAAGACTCCCTGACCTCCTTCCTTTGCTCATCTAAGAGAGATGACTCATGGAGTAGGCTTATTTCCATGTCTATATCACTGTAGAGGACTCTGAAAACTTTCTTCAAGGGAGATCACAACTTTTCTTTGCAATCCCATTCTGCTGGGGATTGAGGAGCATATTTGGCTCCCTCTTGATCTCTGAACTAGTTGTTCCACTCTATCAATAACAAATGACTGGTAGTATCTCTTGGAGGATGAACATCCAACATGACTGATCCTGCATTTTGTGGAGCCTCTTGCTCCCTCTGTACCTGAGCACTCAGCTCCCTCTTGAGCTGTTAAACAGGATCTACAAACATTCATTACTTGTCACATCATCCCCCTCTTGTGAATCTTATCTACAAGTTAAGTTTAATTGTCATCAATATCAATTTAACAAGAACTTATCATTCATATATGTACAAAGCAGCTATCTCAATGCCATCAAGAGCATATCCATGTCATTTTAAAGAATCAACATAAGTTGGGCTAGAAAGTCCTCCCTCTTTATATCTTCCCTTATGCAGAAATCACATGATACATCTTTGATTGAACATATACACTTAGAGGTGAAAAGGTGTCAACATCATATCGTCCTCATGCAATAACATACATGCATTAGCATAACCTAGGTTAGATCATAACCCTATATATGAGGTCATACATGAATGAGTTCTAAGCTTCTTTGCAAATTCATTGATTGATGCATCACAACAATGGTTAAGCATTCTGTACCAATGTCCTTTAAACTTGAGCATGCACTTCTTAAATAATATCATTATGCTTGTGAGTACAACATAATCCCCGATAGTTATATGATCATGATGAACTCTAACTTCTTGATCACATCCATCAAAGAGTCATAAAAACTCTTTTGCACAAAAAAATGATCAACTATAAGGTATCATAATTACAAGTTAAGTAAGCTTTCTTACAACCTCTTCAATGAGTCATCATGTCCACAATCTATCAAATCCATTTTCTGAAATAACACTTGTCAATACTACTGATATAAACACATCTCTTTGTGCAGTTGTCATCTAGTCAAATAGAGAGGACAACCAATTGTGTGAATATTAGATCTTTAACACTTGAAGGAAAAAATAAAGTTCAAACCCTTAATGTTAGTTGACAATGCTGAAACCCTTGTTGTAGACTCTGTTAGACTGCAAAACATAGTTAACTACAAGCTCTAAGCTCTGATATCATGTTAAAGTTTAGGGTTAGATTATGATTTGACATAAAAATTATACTTTAATGCATAAACAGAAATATGAAACAAAGTTAGTTTCAAAATAGTACTGCTGCAATAAATTCAAACATAATTTTCATCTCTTTCAACTTTAACACTCCATGGGCACTAAGTTAAATTTGGTCCTTGAAATGATTTACCAAATGCCATGCACAGTAACAATATTATAACTAATAAAAAAACAATAATAAGGTATAGGAAATACCAGCAGTAAAAAACAATAATAAGGTATAGGAAATACTAGCAGTAAAAAACAATAACAATACTAATCTAGAATTGTTTTGGATCAGCCTTATCCTCAGATACTTTTAGGTTCTGATTTTGTCACTGAAGGGACAAGTCACCTAGATGAACAAATGGCGTACCTTGAGAGAGAGCTTAAGAGAGTTATAGAAGTAAGGATACAAACCTCAGATTCTTAATCAACATGAAGAGAAACTTCAATCATTTAATCAGGCTTTAGCAACACTTCTTAAGAAGGCAAATACATAGGTCACAGCTCAGCCGAGAAACATAGTCACACAGTCATGCCCAGCATAGACACTCACTCACACTAGCAGAGAAACATCCAATCGCGCTAGCACACTGTCATACCCAACAGACACACAGTCATGCTAGCAGAGAAGACACAGTCACGCTAGCACACAGTCATACCCAACAATGACGCATAGTCATGTTAGCAGAGAAGACACAGTCACACTAACACACAATCATACCCAGCAATGACACACAGTCATGCTAGCAAAGAAGACACAGTCACGCAAGCACACAATCATACCCAGCAATGACACACGGTCATGCCCAATAGAGACACTTCACGATAGTAGCAGAGAGGATACAATCACGACTCGACTAATGAAGGTTGTTAACAAACAAAGTTAGCAGCCCTGAAACAATGACACCCAGGCTACAGTCCAAGAGCAACTCACGACTCATATTAACAACAACAACAAAAAGAACTTTAAATCAACCCAAAATAGTCACGGGTCAGATTCAGATGTCAGTTGCAGAATGTCATGGTTCATCAAGAAGGGACAGCCTTAAACTTGCATCTGGAAAAACCCGGGGATGAAGCAGCGAAACCTTAGCAACATACTCCTTGACACCAAAACATAAAGGTTAGAGTTGAGCTCTAACTTGGATGATTACAATGAAGGATAAGACTTGCTTTTATAACTTGAGAGTAAATCTAGAAGGGTCCTTCAACCCTAGCTTTTAGGGTGGTTACCAATAAAACATAAAGCAAAATTTGGTTGACTTAGGATAGGGTACCAATGGTCCAATGGTCTTACAAAATAAAAAACATAAAGTTAAATTGACTTAAGATAGGGTGCCAATGGTCCAAAAATAAAAACCATAAAGTTAAGTTGACTTAGGATAGGGTACCAATTGTCCAAAAATAAAAACCATAAAGTTAAGTTGACTTAGGATAGTATACCAATGGTCCAAATGGTCTTACAAAATAAAAACCATAAAATAAAGGTCATCATACCAAAGGTACACATAAAAAGGACGCTAGGACCAAGTGGATCACAATAAGAAGTCAACCAAAGGGATCACAATAAGAAGTTAAGATAACCCTCATACCCACAAGACCAAGGTGTACCATAAAGGTGGACAAACAAACCCTTTTACTCATAGGACGAACAAGACCAAGGAATCTAATCTTTTCTCTCTCAAGGTACATTATTTATCATTTAAAAACAATAGATAATTAACAAGGAAAAAACACCCTGGAATAATGTATTGATGACTAAGTCCTAGGAAACTGTTGACCACCAAAACCAACTAGGTGAACAACGATGTATCATGCACATGTTGGATGTGCCTTGAAGATAAGAATGAAGTACTTAATGATTATATCAAGCGAGCTAGTTCTTCTTATCTTCTTCTCTCTATGAAATTTCCGCACCCCTGCGGGGGATTTTGTAAGGATATGTCAACATGAAGGTGTAAATTAATCACCTAAGACTTAGTCATTAGGGAAGTCCTTTCATCGAGTGTTTTTTCACTTGGATAACTAAAATTTCTTTTTAGAGATTTTAATTATTTGAGTTTTTCACTCAAAATTACCTCCAAAGTGGTGAAAGGTGTTCTAGTGATCGAGTTCATGGGGTGATTGGGGCCTAGGAATGTTCTATATTACCATGCTAGACATTATACAAAGTCTTGTGGAATTTCATTAAGTTTTGCATAGGTTTTTTTAATTTTTGGTCATTAAAAATTGTCAACAAAGATAATTTGTTGTAATGTAAAAGAGAGTTACTTGGTCCTTTTTAATGTTGTATAAAAGTATGGGTACTCAAGTCAAATGGCATGAGACCCCCTACACCCTTGGGCCAAGTTTGAAGTCATTCAGAGAAGTATTACTAAGGTTTTGGTCACTTTTTCCCAGGTCAGTCATGGAAATCAGGAAATTGGGCATTTAATTAGAAGGCCAAATTTAAGACCCAAAGGTTCTAATGTTTATATTAGGTTCCTATGATAAATTTAAGACCCAAAGAGGGCCCCCCAAGCAAGCATGTAACAAGTTTTGAGTTGTCCACTCTAGGGGGTGCCCCTTTCTCTCTTTGATTAGTTGGGTGAGCTAAAGTCAATGGGAGGGGCCCCACTATGGTGGTTTCCTCCCCATTTGACATAGCAATAAAGTTAAAAGCATTAAAAGGAGGGTTTCTCTTCCCATATTTGAGATCCCAAACGATGGTTTTGCCCTCCTTGAGCAAATTCGCCCCCCTCTCTTCGGCCTCCTCTCTCCTTTGTGACACTTGTCTAGCATGCAAAGAGCATCTCTCTTTCATTTTTCCTATTTAAGGAGGGAATTCCTCCTCATTTGGGTTAGATTCACTTATGCTCTTACTTCATTTTGCTCATACTCTCTCTCTCTCTCTCATTCTCCCACTGCTCCCATTCTTGCTCTCTTGCTCCATTTTTGTCCAAGAGGAGCCATTGTACTTCCAAGTTTGGATGATAATAGAAGAAATCTTTGAAGGAAGTACTATCCATGCATTGTGATTGAGGTGATCTTGATCCATTCTTGGATCGTTTTGTATTTGGATTTTCAAGCAAAGTTTTTGCTTAAGAATAGTATTGTAATAGTTTTGTTGCATGCTATGTGCGTTGTTTGCTTAGAATTTGGGAAGTTAAAGTATTTCTAGCTTGAATATTTTGTTTCTCAAGTCTTTGTGGATTTCTCACTCCATTTGCATTGTTGAACGAATTTTGTTACAGGTTTCTCAAGTTTGGAGAGTGGGATCCCCGAGTGGGATACCCAATCGTCCAACAAATTTCGAAAAGGACTTGGCATCTTTACTAACATTCTTATTCTTATTGTAGCTCTTAAATACATCATTTTGCACTCAAATATTATAATTTTTTCATGTTTTTACATGCTAGTTTTGCTTTAGAAAAATTTCTGATTTTGTATGAAAATTTTTGAGTTTGTTTAAAACTCATTTATATCACTTTTGTGCTATAATAGCTTGTTGTTTTATGTAGGTTTCTGATCTCACGGGGTGAGGAAATGCTCAAGTACAGCCACTAGCAAGCACCAACAACACCCAAGAGGGTCTACTTCAAGTCCCTCGCAAAAAACAGTTAAAATATCACTCTCTCTCTCATTTCTAAATAAATATTAGTGTTGAAATCTACATCTTTGTAACAAGCCCAAGAGAGTCTCTTGGGCTTGAGTTTGTTGTGCTTCAGTTCGAGTTTTCAGTACTTAGTGATTTTGATTTTCGTTGCATGTAAGTGAAGTGGCTCTGTCTATCCTTGCATGACCTTGTAAGTTGCTTGAATTTAGATTAGTTTACTTTACTGTTTGTTTTCTTTTTTCCCGCACCTCACAAGTGAAATGGCTCTTCCCATCCATGTGAAATCGCGTTGGCTAGCATTTTTATTTTAAGTATTTGCTTATTTCCTTTTGCCCGCACCTCACAAGTGAAGTGGCTCTGCCCATCCATGTGAAATCGCGTTGGCTAGCATTTTTATTTCAAGTATTTGTTTATTTCCCTTTGCTCGCACCTCACAATTGAGTAGGATCTACCTCCGTTGTGATATCGCGCTTGGCTTGTTTTGTTTAATTTTTGCTTTAAAGATAAAATTTACCGTAAGCCCCATTTTTTGCCTCGTATCCTCTCCCCCCGCCGGTTTGACCGATCTAGGGTGACGAGAAAGGGAAAAGATTTGTGTTGGCTAGTTTAATAGTCACCCAGATAAGTATTTTCATTAGAAAGGAGAAAAAGAGGCTTGACCAGTGGAGTTGGTGGGGTAGAGGCCGTAGGGGGCTTCGTGGCACTTTGTGTCCTCCAGTTGAGAACCCAGCAAGTTTCGAGTTTGACCCGTGGAGCTAGTCGAGAACCTTATGTTCTCGAGTTGAACACCCGACATTCTCTCTCTAATTGAAGGAGATAGTCTCTTGGGGTAGACATCCAGAATAGTTCATTTCTTTGCAACAAACACCTTAATTCCCCAATTCAAAGAGAGACATAAAATTTACAGGACCACTTGCACAACATTGTTACAATCATCTACATTTATCTACTTTGCAAGCACTTTATTTTAACTCGTTCATTTACTGGAAGTCATCATGTTCTTGTATATTTGTTAAGTAAATGAATTGATTCTTTGGGAAAATTATTTGACATTGATTATTGTGACTCTATAGCCCGAGTAGAGGCGACACTAGTCAATTTGATTATTTGATCATTTCTCTCTTGCATACATTATTAGTCGATTGTTAAAGGGTTTGCTTGACATTGAAATATTTGCATCACTACATGCTGATTGCAATTTTTGTAATTTACAAGTCCCAGAAAACATTCTTCAAAAAAAGAACCTAGTAAGTAGGGACTACCCCCCTTGTCCTTTAAGAGTTGTGGTTTAAACGGAGGAGTTTAGAACTGAAGTGGAAGTGGATTCTCAACTCATAAGTTGCCCTCAGGAACACACACAGCGGTTGGGAGACTTACCCGTGTCCAAGTGTGTTTTAGGCGGCAACAGAAACCAAACCTTTTACATAAAGTCATCATGCTAAGTCATTTTATTACAATTCCCCATGGGGTATGAACATGTTAAAAGAAAAAATTTAAAGGGCCTAGGAAGGCCTGCATGGACTTCCGAACTCGAAATTTAAACAAGTAATTGTTCATCTTTGGAGGCTCACTTGGAAGTCCTATTAAGTGCAACTCAAGTGGTAGCAAATCCTATACAAGGCAGCCATGATTGAAGACATTGTTGAAGACCTTCCTCTTGTCACCATAACAGAAAACATTGAAGACTTGAAGTGTTCTCAAGTTTATTTTAGTGCTAATATTTTTCTAGATAGCCCTCATCAGGATACCATTGCAGAGATTGACACTTATGAAGAAATTCATGATATTTGTAATGTGTATGATGACACTCCTCTATGTTCACCACTTAGGGATGACGTTTTGGAAGGTTTTACTCCTTGTAATATCTTTGTAACCAAAACTTCGAAAGATGATTATTGTGAACGGGAGGAGGATAGTTATATCCTAGGTTGTGATACCAACGAGGAAGATTCTCTCATAGATGGAGGTGATGACAATTGGAATTTTATAGATAATCCAACTTTTGAAAATCTTACTGAGAATCCCATCTATGATATGTCCAGCGAGGGGAGTGTCTATTCATAAATTTGTGGAAGTCCAATCTACGCTACGTCCATAGAAGGGAGGGTCGATCTTGAACCTTGGGAAAGCCTTGGTATGGAAGAGGAGCATTCAAGGTTTGCATATGATCATTCAGAACCATATCATTCAAAGTCATACACAAGAATCAGTAAGGAAGACATGGAGAAGCAGTGTAGTGAAGAGTCAGATGTGATGCAGTCAATGGAATATCAAACTCAACCATCTTCTTCACATGTAGAGGTTCCTTATGATTTGGAGCAGCTTGGGGCTTATACAATGAGTTATCATTTAATAAGCCTTGGTGATCAGTATGATGGTGTAGTCAAACTTCCTCATCATGTCGATTTGTGTATCAGCCCTATCCAGTCTGGGATAGAAGCTGCCTACGCGAGCACCTCCCAATTTAGGAAGAAGTTTGACGACACTATTCATGCCTATGATTTCCCATCTAGCCTGCCCATTCTGGATCATCACACAAGTTTGCATTTTCTAAACAATATGTCCTTGCTTTGGCTGGTAACCAAAGACAAGGGAAAACTTTTTTATATTAATAAAATGCTTTGGTGGCTACATTGGATTTTTTATTACACCTAATCTTTTATGTCATGTTAGAGTAGGAAAATAAGCTCCTTAAAGCGAGCATTTACTTTCAGCATTTTTTTTATGTACTTAGGTATAATAAAACTTTTCTTTCATTAGTTAGCTACATTTGTTTTGTTTGAATAAAGCAACTGAATGGTTCATTTGGATTTTATATAAAGCTGGTGCTACTAAGGTTTTCTTGTCAAGTTGAGATGTTTTCACAGGTTATATAAACCAGAGATTCTAGTCTTCCCCTATCCTCTCCTTGCAAGAAGACTTGATCGAGCACACATTTCGCAGTTAGAGCCAGATGTTGCCACCTAAGTTGTACTTGGTAGATTTTTCAAGTGAGCCGACAAAGTAGAAACAAGTATACTTGTTCATTCTTCAGAGTCCAGAAGCCTACCAGGCTTTTTCTAGGAGTTTTTTCAAAATGTTTTATAACACATGTTCATACCCCATTGGGGAAATTGTAAAAAATGTGCTAGCATGGTCAATTTTATAAAAGACTCGGCCTCCTAGACTTAGACATCAAGCTGACTATCCCAGAGTGTTTCTTCCCTTGGTAATTATTTGTTGTTGAACAAACGACTAATAATTTCTAAGTTTTTCACTCGCACCTTCAAAGTTGGGATAGTCGTCTTGGTGGTTAGGCCTTAGGGGGTTATTAGAGCCTCTGTGTTAGTGTTTATAAACATGTTAGGCATTCGAATTGAGTCGTATGGACATGTGCTAGGTCCCCCTAGACTTTTGTTCAATTCCGAGAAAAATGTTTTTTCCCGCAAAATTAGGCCATTTTTTAATAATTAAAAGATTTGTAAGTATAATATCAGTCGGGTTCGGAGTCTGTTTTTGGCATGGAGATGCTCGTTTTCACACTCAAAGAGTCTTCTTTACCCCAAAAGGCCACTTCTCATATGTTTTGGGTAGCTAAAACATCTCGTAAGGCATTATTCAACTAACAGAGCATCAAAACGACTTTTTAATAGTAAAGTTGCAACGATTTGGCACTAAAGTCAAACAAATGATTTGTTTAAATGGTGGGATGACATGGCAAAGGGGTCCATCGTGGTATGCGACCTTTTCCAAATGTTAAGGCATTAAAACTTTGGATAAATTATGGAGTTACAAATCATATGTTTTGAGGGATGACACCATCATTGGTTTGATTCGCACATGGGTTTAGGATGTGATCTTTGCTTGATTGGATTGGCTTTTGATGTGATGTCAAGTAAGTAGACTGAGGTCGCCTACCTCAAACTCAAGTTTATCCCTTGGTTCAACTCGTCTCCCTTTGTCATTGTTAGATGCACCCACTCCCTCCTCTTCGACTATAAATAAAGCATGCACTCTCTCATTCAACCTTGCAAGAGTTGGATGAAAAGCTGGTGGATATTGTAATACTGTAATATTCATTCCTTTTCTAAGAATAAGAAGTTTTGGAAGCTATACTGTCTACTTCCTTTGTGTGTGGATTACCAGCGTCATGCTGCAAATGTGGTGAATTTTACTTTTTCCCATTTCTTGCTTCCTTTGTGTATTGGCAAGGAAGGATTCAGCTGAATCAATAGGAGTTTAAATTGCCAAGTAAGATTACTTGTTTGTTTTTATTCATATCATATATGTTTAAGGATCCAAATTATACATGTTTAAATAAGATTATTTTACATGTTATTTTCATTCTTTTCATATATGTATCCAGATCTCACAAGGTCTGTGCAAGATTTGTGATCTAGTTTCAGGTTGCTGAGAACCGAAGAAGTGTGGATCAATATTGACGCCATTCATTTTCCAACAAACTCAAGATATTGTCCCTCACCGCTCCACAAAAGGGCCTCTCTTGGCTAATTTATTCTAGCAACAAACCAAGCCTCATTCATCTTCCTCCTTTTTTAAATCAAATTCTCCTTGGTTACCGTGCTTGTTTATGAGTATCTAAGTTATTCTAGTCAAAATTATTTGTTAGATCTCATCTATAAACATTTTTTAAAAGCTAGATCTCAAATTTTAAAAGTTTCATAAGCTTTGTAGGTAGATCTAGTTCATGAAAGTTCACTTCCATGCAAGCTTGTTTCAAAGTAGATCTTAATCTTACTTAGAAGTTATTTTCTTTAATCATTTCAAAGTTGAATCTTGCATCCAAGTGCATAGTCTCATTGGCTGCCCAAAAAGCGAGCCAAGATCCCAAGAAAAGCTTGCTTTCCTTGGTTATTTTTTGCACTTTTATCATAACTTTAACTTAGTAATTTTTTAGAATTTTTTTTTTGTCTAAAGACACTTCGAAAGTGTTTTTGGGCACATTTCACTAACAATAGCTTGCTTTTTTTTAGCAGGTCCATGAAAAAAGAGAAGGAAATGCTGCCCAAAAATTGAATTTTGGGCCATCCGGAGCTTCCCAGGAGTTCCCCCTACTTCCATAGCTTTCTTTCCAAAGATTTGTAAGCCCTTGGGTTCATTTTCTATAAGAACCAAGTGGCCTTTGCTAACAGGCATTGTAACTGATCGTAATAAAAAAATTAAGTAGGCTCTTAAGAGCACACTCCCCATCCCCCCAGGGGGGATATGTGTTGGTGTCGTTTTTCGTGTTTTCTCTTTTAGCTTAGTTTCTTTTTTCAGAGTAGTATACGTTGATCAGTGCATTTGTTATATCTTTATTTGATCAAAAGTAAGACAAATACTAACCCCAAGACTTCTCGAGTTACCCGAAAGGGGAAAGAGATGTGTGGTAGGCTTAATTAGAAAAACATAGTTTTTTTAGTTCCTTGTGTTAATTTTTACTTCTTGTTTCAAATTAACCTCTCCTTGATTTCCCAATTGAGGTTCATTTGAGCCGAAAAAGATTCTTGGAGGTTTATTTTTTCCCTTTTAACAAACAAACACGGCCTTTTAAATCCTTAAAATCAACAAGACTCCAGTGTGTATGCTCTGCACTACTACGGTTCGACTGAACAGTTGGCTGCATCAAAAGCAACGAGGGTGGCTAGTTAAGATAGATACACATTTGAATTAACCTCCCAAGGCAAAAATCCAACGCCTCGAATTAATCCATTGAAGGGAAAGTTCACAGAGAAAGCAGGAACAACTGTGTAGTGACCGCGGGATACCGTCAGGCTACACTCTTGTTGGTGTAGTGTTGGACACATCCCAGATATTCAGATCCAGCCCACATATTCCTCGCGTGGAACAACATCGGATAAGGGTTTTGGACATACTCCGCGTACCATCAGGTATATTCGGAGTTCCCTTCCCCCCTAATCTAATTCACTCATTTATTCACAATAAGCTAAAATTGACCAAGAGCATTTGCAACACATTTCTCAGCACTACAACAACACTTTCTTATTCCGACTCCATTTTTAGCACTGGTATTTTTTATCGTACAATCATTTGCTTCAATATCATTTATTTATCATGTTTTAAGATAATATATATGTTGGTGTGCTTACAATTCTTATTGCAATATCTTGTTTCAGTACTTTCATCAAAACTCCTAAATAACTCACTCGATCACAAATCCTCACACTAAGCCTTAATAGCCTTAGAAATTAATAGGGTCTACCCCACTTGGCTTCAATTAGGAGTTGGCCTAAACAGAGGAGTCAAGAACAAGGTGACAGCCTTGAGTCAAGACTAGCGCCCAAGGACACACCGAGTGGCTTGTAGATTTCTGCCATGTTCCCCCCCAGGTGTGTGAAAGGTGGCAACAGTAATCAAATCTGAAATTTACATCGTCAAAGCTACAATATAAAATCAGATTTGATTCCAGCCCTCATAACATCTTTAGATCTGTTTAAGGGGCTGCTTTTACAGCCATTTATATCTGAAAATTACACCAGAAATTAATATCTCTAAGATCAGATTTAAATCAGCCCTTGTGCCACTCAAAAAACTTCTAATAGGACAGCTGTTTAAAACCTTGGAAATCTGGAAAACATATTGTCCAACGTCATAAAATCCAGAGTTGTGATTAGTCTTCCAAGCGTTATTAAATCCATGACCAGAAGAGAAAGACTATCACCCATAGGGAAGCCTCCCTTCCACCAGAATAATTCCCAACGGAAAAAGTAGAAGAGGGATCGGTGAGGTGGCAGTTGCCTTCGTCTTAGTTACCTGTCTTACACCTAGTCAATTAGGGTTTTGTTACCCAGGATGTGGACTAAAGTTGTAATAAATACAAACGATGATGGTCTATTATTGTTTCACTCTGCATTATTCTCTTACCTTACCAACCAAAAAATTAAAAAGCAGAAACGAGAACATGCCTGGCAAGAGATGCCCAGCTCCATAATACATTGTGAAAATCATGTTACAATGCAAATATTCAATTATTTTCTCTTGAATGGGATTATGAACAATCAATTCTCCAAACTATTTTAAGGAACAAAAAGTAGTAAGTGACAGGCAATACTTCTCTAAGAGTTGTATAATCTTGCACAGGATCATCTGCAGATGCATCAACAACGTGAACCAAAAGTCGAGTTCTGCGGAGGTGTCTTAAGAATGTTCTGCCAAGACCCTACATAAAATTATAATTTTAGACTTTAAAATGAAAAATACAAAAGCTATGGTAATTCAAGTATAACAGAAATGTAAATATCTGAAAGCCTAAAGTAACTATGTAGTGTGATAAAAATGGCCATACCTTCCCCAAATGGGCCCCTCTTATGAGACCAGGTAAGTCTGCCAACGTTGCACGAGATGAAAACCCCCAAGTTCCCAAATCAGAATCCCCATCAAGGCGTCCAAGATTTGGCATCAATGTTGTGAAAGGATAATTTGCAATCTCTGGCTTTGCAAGTGTCACAGATGCCAAAAGAGAAGACTTTCCCGCATTTGGAAGCCCCTGAAAGAGAGAAAATATGAGTTGTTCACTAATCTTGCATGCAGATGTAGAATTTCCCTATTTCCTAGTAAAGGAACAACATATAATATAGTTAGGACATAAAAAAGAAGATCTCCAAACTTTCTCATTTTTATAAATAAGAAGTTAACTGAGAAACCAAACTATTGAATTTCTTGAAGAACTCTCATTAATTATTTATGGGATGAGGCACTGTGCTTGGGTGCGCTATATTGACTAGCACTAAATGAGAAACAGTGCAGTGCTTTAATTTGGTGGGCATACTTTCAATGCTAGACATTCCGATCTACATCATGGGACGTGATTAAAATATGTGTGTCTCAATGCATTCTTTGATAGAATAATGACCAGTGTTAACTTAAAATTGTACAGACTTAGTGTTAGGCTAGAAGTTATGTGACTTTAGACCAGTAGATAAAGCACATCTGACTCTCTGAGTTAATTGGGTATCAAGACATGCACCCATGCTTTTGGGAGCTATGCTGCTATGTTTAGATT